>CBVK0100526783.1:0-19108 GCA_900067695.1 Picea abies
TTGGATGATAATGCTACATTGATATAACACTTGCATTATATGGTTAAAAAGGGTTAGATTGCTCTATTAATGATTCACCCCCCCTCTCAGTAATCCAACAAAACCTTGTTTAATAATTTACTTAAATTTAAATTATTTCTATTCGGAAGTAATTTTTTTTAATACAATTTTGTGTAATGTCTTGAATAAAAAATGCTAACCGATGACTTTGTTGAAACGAAGTTTAACGCAATTACATGACTTCAAATATTCATACCTTTCTCATACAATGTGCGATTGGGATGTTGTTGTTTGCGATGTAGAGAGCATGGGGAGAGGTTTTACTATTGAGAAAAATTACTACTTCATTCAAGCATTTCAACAGTTTCACGGTTAATGAGGCTTGCTTGGCAGGAAATCCTTGACGATATTTCTGACACTTATAGGCATCAGATTTTGATTCCATTAGTGGCGTTTTAATAGTAATCGATAAAATATAATTAGTCTATTTCAGGGATGAAAATTCCACTTTGGACATTACCCAAAATTGTGAGCAAAGGTGTTTTTTAATGAAAGTTTAAACCTCGTTCTCTCTACTGCTTTGCCTGATTTCAATTTGGTCAATTCTTATGACATTTGTGTTATATAGGATATTAATCCATCCATTGGAACTGAGGTCATGTTTCATTGGATGAGAAATATAATCTTGTGAAAATATCCAATTGACGTTTGGAGCACTTTACACTGGCTATGAGTTGCGAGGAACAATTCTTTTTCGAGATGCAATTCAGAGCTATCCTATGTCTTGTAGATGCTTAAATTAACCCACCTCATAATAAATGACACTTCCATGATCAAGCTTAGTCATAGAATTAAGAGGCGCAAAATATACATGCGGGTATGGTATGTGTAATGAAAGTTGTTAGTGACACAAGCATACTTTCCAAGATTATTATAATAGTCAATTGAGATTGCAACATGATGTAAATTAAAATTGGCAGTAAATCAACAACAATCATCCAATAATACTTGAAATTCTTGATCGTTGATAATGAAAAGTACCTGAATAATTAACGCAATGAAAAGGATTTGAATTGGAAGAATTTAGGAGAGGCCTCAAGATGTGGTTATCTCACTGACACAGTTCCCTACTGATACACCCTGTGTCAGCGAGGGATGGGAATCTTCCATCGACGTATCAACGGAAGAAGGGTATTCCTCGCCAATACACTATGTGTCGACGAGGAATAGTGATTCATTGTTGGTGTGTCGATGATCAAGAGCGAGTTGGCCTTTGGTGTATCGAAGATCAAGACCGAGTTGGCCTCTCGTATATCGATGGTACGAAAGATTTTGTGCCACCAAAGATATGATAATGTCACAGAAACACTATGTATAGACAAAGATAAAGGAATCTCACTGATACATTGTGTATCAATGAAGATAGAGTATTCTCGTTGATACATTGTGTATCGATGATACGAAAGAGTTTGTGCCACCAAAGATACGACAATGTTGTCGAAATACTGTGTATCGACAAAGATAAAGGAAGATCGTTGATACATTATGTTTTGAATAAGATAGAGGATGCTCGTCAATACATTGTGTATCGTAAAGCTAGAGTGGTCTTCAAAAGATGTTAAAAACAATCAAGTCTGGAGCAAAAGAGGAGGATATTAGACTTTAACATTTACATGAAAGAGTCTCAAATATTTTCTAGTATCAAGAAAAAGTAATTAGGGGGCCCAATTTATTCTCTTAGAGTTATGGTGTTGTGTTGGAAGAGAAGAAATTAGGGAAGGTGTTGGGTTGGCACAACAATTGGCGACACATTGAGCAAAGCCAAAATCTTTGCTAGTCTTCCCTAACCTATAAGCATAAAATGCAAAGGGTCATGTTATTAATTTTAAGATAAGAAATTCCAAAATAAATGTGTAGCATGTACCTAGAAGGTTTCATTGTGGTGGTATCACTGGTGATGCTTTCATGTTGGCTAGTGATCTCATCTACTGTAATAAGAGGATGAATGATGATGATATTTGTTTCCTTAAACTACGCCAAAAATCTAGGCCGGTATCTTCGTCATGGAGTTGATATAAGTTTGGGATATAAAAATATTTTCACCATGTGCATATATATTATACCTTAGGTGTTGCTCCACTTCCCACGAGTGTCCATAGCCCCGATGGAGTCACCAAAAATTCACGGACCTTGCTCCGCTACCAATGAGTATTCATAGTCCCGACGAAGATATGTGCATGTCCCCTATGCTTTCTTTCCCATTCCTTCCCCTTGTATTTAGTATATTCTTAACATTCGATGGATGGGGAAAGTGGTGGCCTTATTTTAGCCTGATAGGGGATGATTTCCAACTATTGATATTTTATTTGTATATTTGTTGCACCTGGATAAACAAAGTTATCCCTTTTGATTTTCATCCTTTAGACTTTGACACTTCACAGTTCACGGAAGCAGTTGCATAATGTGTGGATGGTTCCATTGTTACATAGGATATACTCACTAGCCAACATGCAAGAATAACCATTGATTAACCACTATGTTAGTTCATGGTATGACTGCTATCACAATATTCTAAAATAGTCCTAATTCATATTCAATAGGACCTTCCAATTCAACTCATGATATATGAAATATATGAAAACTTATTTAAGAATTCTTCCAGTGCGATGGATTTTCTTGGATAAGACAGAAAGATGTGAGATATCTATATGTCATCAACATGATCAGGAATCCCAAAATAAATGAATTCAGAGAATGATTTTTTTCAGGGGAAGAGATGATAGAGAATGAAAGAGAGCAGTCATATTTAGATTTAGAAGATAAATTCAGTCCAAAACCTACTACAACTAAAAAATGAAACCTTTAATAAATGATTATTAATTAATGATATGCAGTAAACAAGAAATAATATACTGAAAGAGAAATCATGAATGTCATCGTTGCACACAACTTTAAAATTTTTATTCATCCTAACATAACAAGTAGTTTTACAACCTCGTGAAGAAACTAATCCCTATGAAAGCCTATAATCATATCATTTCATTTAGAAGGGATTCAGTTCTAGGATGGATGAGAACTACATATCACATTCTATTTCCTAAATCCTTCTAGCTCATCTTTATGGCCTTGTGCTTCAAGAGGTAAGGGTTGAAAAGAGATTCATTTTCTACTCAAATTGCTTTTCTCTATCCTTGCAATATCTCAGGATTTCAAAATATGTTCTCACATTTTGAATCTCTCCCAGTTCCAAAACTTATTATGCATTGTGGCATGCTCATCTCCTCACTAGTTCAAATCAGGCATACAATATCAACTGGGCACTTGTACATACATGGACAAACCATTCAAGACAAGATTGTTTTTATCCCAAAATTTTCAAAAACGAAAAGGCTCAAAACAATCATGTGCATATATTTTAAAAGTACAATCCTAGAAACAGGTTTGTGAATAAATCTCTTGGGTGACATGTTTCATGATCATGTCAAATTTTATGAATCCATTTGTTTTCATCGAGTCGTATCGTTCTTTTCGGGTGAGAAAAACCTTCAATTATTGAGGTCTTCATATAGGAGAAAAAATATATCATCAATCAAACTAGCAACCAATTATGTGAATCGATTTATTAAGCATTTTCAAACATAAATGTTTAACCAATTAGAAAATATGACTAAAATCAATGTTGACTAAGATAATTTCCTCCCAAAAACACATGTTCGTAGAGATCTAATAACATAAACCAGAACTAAAGCCTATTTTCGGTTTGGCATGGAACGATAAACCAAAATATAATTCTTTGAATAAGTGAGGAACCATGCATGTTGGGATGCATTAATTCAAATCTCGAATCATACAAGTTTCCCATTTCCAAGATCCCAATAGAAAGGTGGAGTCAACTACCTTGAATATCCATCTATTGAGTGGAAGTCCCCTTTAGGGAAGCAAATGAATTTGGTTATGATGATCAATAAGTATACCCCGAGGTAGTGCATTTTAAGAACAATTTCATGTTGATCAGTATCTTAGATGATTCAAACCATGGGAAATTTATAAGAGGTCATTGTTCTTGAATCATAATGCTCTTTCCTGGTTGAGAATATTCATTTAACAAGTAATGTTAGTTCTCCTTCAATTGTATCTCTTTGAAATCATGTTATAGATCATGTAATGGTAGGATTTTGAATAGGTTCCATATATGAACCTGGGACAAGTATCGAAATCACACACAAAGGAAAATGGAAATATGAGACTGCCTTCATCCCTTTTTTGTGGAATATTCATGAGTATCGAACTGTAGACCAACATGTGACACTTATGCAAATGAGTGAGCAAACTGCTATATAGTTCTTGATTTGTGTACTTGGTTGAGTTTTGAAAGGGTATCCTTGATGATCCTTCTTAACATTCTTGGTAATTTGAAATATTTATAGATGAATGTCTTTTACATATGGGAAATGGAGTTAAACTTCTGATTACTCAATGAATAAGGTTTACGAGGAGGAAGCACACAATGGAAATCAATAAGTTATCATGTACAAAGATAAGCAAGGTGTAGTATGATACTCTTTCCAGTCTAATGGTGGTACACAAATGAGCATACACACTTGACACTTTCTTTTGTTGATAATGCAACAAGAACTCAGATAGTTAGCACCTTAAGAATTCTCCTCTGATCATATGTCGATAAATTTGAAGGGAAATCCATTCAATGTTGTGGGGTGAAGTTTTTCACTTGTAATCATATGAATTTTTTGTTCCAATTTCTCAAAAAAGTAAAGTCTTTTACAACAAACACTTGTTCACCAGCTTGGGATCGTGCTCTTCTAGCTTATTTTTGTCCATTTGTTCATGCTAGGGTGATTGATACTGAAGTGAGTAAATATTCCAGTTGGATCTTCTCAAAGGATTTTTCACATGGTTCTCTCATGAAGATGAATGTAAGCCATAGTTAAGCCAAGCTTCAAATTAAACAAAAAAGAAAAAGACATTAATGAAGAGGGAAGAGAAATATTATGCAAAAATAAAATAAGACTAAAATAAGCCATCCTCAGTTGAAACATAAGCTAATAAAAATTGGTGACTTTTATTCAAGAAACCAAAATAAGCCAATATCTATACTACACAAGCATAAACTAAAATAAAAACTACACTACTCCTATTCCTTCTCTATCCTACACTGGCTGGAAAAAAATACTATGTGAAAGCATAGTGCTAATGTAGCCATTCAAGCAACTCCAAACCTGCAATCACATGTTCATCAAAAGTTAGTAGAAGAAATTGGAGTAATAAGAGATAAAAAATAGGAAGAATTGAGTTAAGTAAACCTCTATTCAACATGAGAAAGTTGGTACCATTATTATTCATAGGAAATGGAGACATGTAGGATCCTTCCAACCAATCTTCAATTCCATCATAAAATTTACAATGACCACCATAGAACTGTTGGAAGGAATAACAAAATGAGTGGCATACCTTATGAGAATCATGTATTAAATTTTCATGAAATGTACCTTGTGGGAGAGTCTCGGTATTGATGGTATAATTAATTATGGAGGTCAAAGAAATATAATGAGAACCTGACATAATCATCGGTCGAAACCGAAGTGCCTTATTATCTAGGAAAGTCTCCCTAGGCCCACTCAAAGCAAGACAATGAGAAACTGATACAACCATCGGTCGAAACCAAAATGCCTCATTATCTAGGAGAGTCTCCCTAGGCCCACACTTTACATAACCCACATGATGAGAGGGATAAGTGTACCTACTAGTTCGAGGGAAACATCAAGCAAAGGATGACTCAAAGCTCTCTCCTATAACATCATCAAAATTACGTGAATGATGGAGTATTGAAAAAAAAACCAAGGATGATCGATGTGCCTGCCATTGAAGATTAACTTGTGATTCTGGTGCATATTTAGGTGACAATGTTTCTTGGATCAACTCAATTTTTCATGTGTCTTACATGGTGATGGGTTATCTGAGCGATGTTATTTCATATGGGGATATAAAAAAAATTGGTACTCTTCATTCTTTGTCTCTTCTGTCATTAATATTTTTGCATTGAGATCAAAAATTTCAGATTGCACAGGATCAATGAATGATATATTAGTGCTTACATTCAATTCCAGAACAAAAAAAAATCATCAAAAACATGGTTATCATGGTCAAATTGTGTTTGAATGTGTTCCATAAGTTTAAATTGCAAAGGACTTTCATCGTTGTGCATCCTGGATGGACTGTCATTAAGAATGAGTATTTGATCAATCAAATCTTGGAAATCTCGTTGTTCTCATTTATAAATCAATATTTATCATTGGAGTAATGTAAAGATCACACTATATGATAAATTAGTGTATTCTAATGTGGGTGATTATTATCAAATATATTTGTATAAATAGAATGCATATTTTCATATTTTGAAACTGATTGGATTTCTTGAATCTGAGATTTTTTATAGATCAAATCATATCTATGATTCACAAAAATAGAGTCACTAGTTTGTTTCCACTCTGGATCTAAATGGTTTAAGATTTATGATGGAAATTCCCTTATAGTTACAACAATGTTCTAGTTAAAAGTAGTGTTCCCTTATTCTTCCATTACTATGATTCCCAGTTCTAAACCATCATTCAAATCTACAAAAATTTCGTGAATTGATTCATTAATTAATATAGATTTGAAATCATCTTTTGAATCATCCCCCTCTAATTTCTCATTGAAATTAGATTGCAGAGTATTATATTCTTTAGGGTAAGCTAGCATGGTCTGTATGTTTGAAAATATTTCTTTGGGATGGGAGGTGATTGGATATTCATTGTGTAGATTTGAATCTTGTGAATTAGATATATTTTTCATTACCTGGATTGTACCCTTCAGAAATAGAGACAAGATATGCAATCCAATCAAGAATTTCTTGGTATGAAGGTTTGTCACTTTAAGGAAATCTACAATAAATCAACATGACTCTTTGAAAGAAATCATGCATGGGTTAATTTCCGATCCTACATATATCTTCAAGTTCATTAAAAGGTTCATCATAATCATAATATACATGGGCAGTAATAGAGACTTCCAAGAATTGTCTCCAACTATGTATTGATTCCACTGGTAATGTCCTAAACCAGGCTTCAATCCGTTCTTCTAATGTGAGGATAAATAATCAACATATTTCATTGTTCTGAACAATATTAATATTGTGTCTTGCAATGTTAAATTGATTGAGATGCATGAATGAAAAGACATTCCATTCACCATCTAAATTTAAGTTTGACAAGAGAACAATTGTATTGACTGAGATGCCCCCTTAGGGTCTCAGAATAATCAAAGGGTTATCCCATATAGATATATGAAGAGGAGGCATGGGTTGGTTAAAACATTTTATTGAAATGAATCCACATGGGTAGGCTTGTCATGTGACCCTCATAGTGCCATTTATGTTGATGTGGAATGTGTGACCTCGATCAAAAACATTGGTTACCCCTAGTGAAAAATCCCAATTAGACCTCTCACCGTTTGGAATAGGGAACCCATACATATTCTAGATTGATAACCATTTTTGGTTTGGAGATAAATGGTTGTGTCTCGGTCCACTAACGATGATTTTTTTAATCGAAAGAATGAAATGTAACTAATCTAAGATGTATGTGTCCGAACAGAACTAAGGTAACCAAAAAGAAAACATATAACCATGCATGCTCCTGTTAATAGAGTGATAAATAGTTCACACAGAGCAGAGACAAGAATATGAATAAATAACCACAAACCTAGAATAGTCTAGAATTTAAACAATTACTTAGAGTCCTATGTTCACAAATTCAGATAAATATTCCCCGAAGAACCGAAATAAGAATGAATCCAACATACATAAGAATAGTTTATAATATGAAGGACATTCTTACACAATCCAAGTGTTGAGAAAAATGTAACAGAAAATTCGACAACACGTGCAACACAAGAATACTAGTTCTCCATAAAATAGCTTGGCCAAATAGGCCTTTCCTTATTAAAAGTTTAAACAATAATACATGAAATCTAAAAGAGGCAAAATCCCCTCAGTTTGAGTACAATCCCCGTATTTATCTAAATTCACCTTGATTGTTGGCCTTCCGCCTTCCTGACTCTTGACCTTCCAATTGGAAATTTTTGTCTTTATCCTCTATGGAATGATGAGGGAATAATGACAGTAGAAATGATAATAATTTAATATGTTAGTCATCATATGGATTTACATTTAAAAATTTTATTTTAGTGTTTTTGGGTCATTATGGTGTCTTGGCCCTAGTTCACCTCATACAATGTGATGAATAATCTGAGCACTAGGGGTCTCTCCTGCCTCTATGCCTGGAGATTGCATATTGTGAGGATTGTACTTCATCTTCTACAGTTTGGGCTTGATTCCATTTTGGTGTTCCTATATTGATGATACAACTATCATTGTTGGTGTTTCTCTATCATCCTTTGTTGCATTGGCGAGAGCACTAGTTCGTACTAGCATATTATTCTTGTCCTGATATATGGCATTTGTATCTCTATAGTTTTCTTACTTCACATGTCACATATTCATATTGTTGAGAATGATCTTATTCTAGTTGATACCTAGGTGTAATTCAATACCAAATATAATGATACAAATGCTTAAAATATCACAACAGAATAGAAGTACACACCATGTACAAAATGTGAGCATGGAGAACAACTCCAATATAAATAAGAGAGATGAGTTACAAAATAAATCCTTAAATAATAGGAGAACCTCCTCCACATAAACAAATGCATTCATACATCACAATTCACCTCTCTACAATAATGAATACATGATCTCTATATATACCTATTCACAACTACACATGAGGCCCCTTAACTATTAGGCTGACCCTATTGAACATCCTCCACATAATCAAATACATTCATATATCACAATTCATCTCTCTACAATAACGAATGCATGATCTCTATATATACCTATTCACAACTACACATGAGGCCCCTTTACTATTAGGCCGACCCTATTACATACATATTTACACATTACATGTACATTTAGACCCATATATTCCCCTCCTTGGGGTCATATCATATACATTTAACCCTATATATTCCCCCTTTGGGTCATAACATAGTACCCTCCTTCAAGAATCTTTCTCCTCAAATATTTGCAATTAAAGGCTTCAAATGTGATTAAGCCAAGTAATATCATTTTATTGTTTTTGTGCATTCTTCTTTCATTTGATGATGATCCATACATCCAAAGGCAATTACTTTCGATCGTAATCCTTGGTGGCTAGTTGTTGCATAATTTTCTTTCCCTTGATTCCATGTATTGTTTTTGAAGCTTCTCCAACTTGTAGTGGTTTTTGGTCTCTGATAATATCTTATTGAAGATATTTTGTGTGATTCCTTGTTCCTAGAATATCAACAAGTATTCCATCTTCTTCCTTGATAATGCTGATATCAACCTTCTTGTCTTCCTTGAAATCTTTCTTGGTAATGAGGGTGTCGATATGGTTTCACATTTGACGGTTTTTCTTCACTCTCTACACCCACTTGATCTATATTTTTTTCAGAGACAGTGGCATCCTCGGTCATATTTGCTTGGTCTTTGATTACTCTAGTCTTGGATATAATACCATCATATTTGGCATGTACATATTCTAGATGTAGTTCAACTTCTTCAAGTATCTTCTGTTGACCTTCTTGAATCTTAGCTTCTTTCTCCTTTTGAAGATGCAATGTGACCCCATCTATCAAATTTTGATGTCCTTATTCAATTATAGATTGGATTTTTTTATTTTACCTCATCAGTATTTATGGATTCCTCAACCTTCTTGCAAATTTTCTCTTCAAGTCTTTTGGTAGATTCTTCATCCAAGATCCTTCTTTCTTCTTGATTTTGACAATTCTTCTTTTCTTATTTCAATCTCTTGACCTCATCCAATAGTTTTTTAATATGGTTTCATAATCTACATATCTCTTCATATTTCTTTTTCAAATCTTCCCTTGACTTATCATTTTCCCACTTTGATTTACTATTCTTTTATTGCTTTAAGTTCTTAACCTCTTTAATGAGTGATTCATTAGGGGATCGTATCTTATATATCTCCTCCCCCTTCTTCTTCTTCTTTTTTTTTTAAGTAAAAAGGGGGAGGATCTTGTTATATTAAAAGTGCAGGCTTACAGAGTCTTTTGGAGTGCCAACTGTCCCACCTAAAAAGGAAACCGAAGAATTGGTTGTCCCATGCCACTTGTTTTCCACAAAAAGAACTAGGTCACCATCTGTCCTGCCCGAAGGAAACCAGGACGTATGGTCACCATTAGTTTCAGACTATTCCATAGCTTACTATTGATAGCATAATGATAGTCTAACTGAGCTAGAGCTCTAGTTCAAAACAAAATAAAATTTATAACTATGAACATTCAAAGAAACCGTTACCCGGTGTCCTCATTGACTTCGTTATTCTTTTCCCATCTGGATGGAAGCGCGAAGGGTTGTGCACACGTAGGAAATTGTCATCTTGGAGATGTGTTGGAGTATGCAACATACATCATGTCGAGGCTTTGGTTGACTTGGAGGGCCCTATAGATTTGGTCATCCACCATGCTATGTGTTTCAAAGATCAGTTCCAGGTGCTCCGGGTGGAGGAGTGGAGGTTGGTCCTGCCATTCTTCCTGAGTAGAGGAGAGGGGAATTGGCTTATGTACGTCGCTACCCTATGTTTCTTCATTTGCACTACCACCTTGTTGTCCTTCCTACTCATCCTGTTGAGCTGCTTCCTCTAAAAATTCATCACTTGTTGAATTTTCCTTTTCTTTTGTGTTTCCCAGGAATTCTTCCTCAACGTAGCAAGTTGTGTGTTCCCATGTTGGGTCACCTTCCTTGTGATTGTGTGTCATTCCTGGATCCTGAGGCTTGGCTTCATCCACAAAATAGGTGGGGGGATCCCAATTGTTCATAACAGTGAAGAGGAGATGTGTTGCAGGAAACTGGATGGGTTCATCTAGAGCAATCTCCTCCACATAAGCCATGGGAGGCATCCAAGGCTTCCTGGTTCTTCGAGTGTGCGCCATGGTCAGTGCTCTTTCAAACTTATTCTACCTCTTTCTATGAGAGTCAAATGCATACCACGCAGTGCCTCTGCGAGGCCGTCCTCTTGCTCTCAGCATGTAGTGGAGAAGAGCTATAACCAAAATTCCAAATGGGTAAGTGTCTCTGCACCTGCACTCCGAAGGTTCAGCCTTCGGCTGCTCAACTCCCAAATGCATTGCATAACCATCAGAGTGGCTGATAAGGATGAAGGTGATTGTGATAGCCTTGGCCATTAAGGCTATGCCCTTAGTGCATTGGTCCTCCTTCCTCTCCACTCACGTGAGAGGCCTTGTCCTCTAGTTTTGGCGGCTCATGCTCACTCCCATCTTAATGATGAGGAGATGGGAGCCAGTGGCCAGTATTTATGGCCCTGCTCAGCTCGTCCCTGCGTGTCCTCCCTATTCTACATGGCACCCCATCCAGGGATTGGAGATCCTTGTTGGCAATAGAAAATCACCAATATGAGATATCTGAGTTTCCATAGATGTGTCTTCCCAATAAAGGTGTTTTGTCTCCTTTTCTACCCCTTCATTTGCCAGGCAGTCTGCTACCCTGTTTGCGTCTCTTTTCACATGAGAGGGTATAATGATGAGGTTATCTCTAAGGAGGGCTCTGAATTCCTCTAGTATCTCTAAGAGTCGCCAGCTGGGTGAGATTTTCAGTGGGTTTTCCCCATGGAGAATCTTGGTGATTAGTTGGATGACAATTTGTGAGTCTCCCTCTAGGATGAGCTTGTGACAATGTTTGCAATTGCTGCTTGGAGACCTTGCAAGAGGCCCGTTAGCTCTGTCGCATTGTTTGTGGTTTCCCCCAAGTATTCTGCTACTAGACAGAGGATCTCTCTATTAGATGAGTATGGCCCCATATCCCGCCGGTCCCGAGTTCCCTTTAAAGGCCCCATCGAAGTTGATCTTTATGAAATTTGTTGGAGGAGGGGACCAGGTAGTTGGTTTTCTATGCTGACGTTTAGGTGCATTTAACGCCATTTTATTAGTCAGGTTAGGCTGCCAGCTTTGGAGTATGAATTTCTCCTCCGGGTTGCAATTTAAGTCCTTTGGTTTCCAGGGTTTGCTTCTAACTGTTTCCTTGATGAGCGTGACAATTTTCTCCCAAGTTAGGCCTGGTGTGGAGGCTTTGGAGTGAAAGATTATTTTGTTTATTTCTTTCCATATTTTCCAAATAATGAGTCCTGGGATGAGTTTCCAAATGTATGTCAGCAGAGGATTGTTGTAGGTGATCGAGTCCTGGTTTTCAAGCGTATCGTTGATGTTGCTCCTGTCTCGATTGGATCGGCACATTGTTTGAGCTCCTTGATCCCAAATCCACTGACTGAAGGGACACCTGTTGAATAAATGTTCCTTGGTTTCCTCTTGTTGATGGCATAAGACGCATATTGAGGGTCCCATGAAGCCCCTTTTCCTGAGGTTGTCCTAGGTTAGTACCCAGTTGTGTGCAATAAGCTAGAGAAAGGTGGACACCTTGGGCCAGAGTATAGGACTCCAAACCTCGTTCCATATGTTCTCACTGTCATGATGCTGGTAGTTTCCTTGTATGAAGTAGGCTTCTTTGACGAAGAAGTTGTCAGTGGTGGAGAGCCTCCATATAAGAATATTCGAGCCTTCTCGATTGGGGATTTTCTGGTGACTTGCATAGTATTTCTAGGCCTGCAGGTCTAAGTCCTCTGGGACAATTAACTCCTGATTAAAGATTTTCTAGTGACACCATTGCAGTCTCTTATTAGCAGGTTTCCAAAAATATTTCACCCTTGGAAATATGTCCTGGTTTAGAGCTTGTCTGAGGGGGTTAAGTTCTTCTAGGTCACTTAAAGGCTTGCATTGTTGCCACGATTCCTGCCAGAACATAGCACTTTCTCCATTTCGTACCTCCCAAAAGGCATGTTTTTGCACCAGGTCTTTGTTTTTCCAGGCGTTTCTCCAAATGTTAGATCCCTGTATGCGAACATTGTGTCTGATGAGTTGGTTTTATTGTGTGAGAGGAATGTACTTCTACTTCTAGATTTACACCCACAAATTTGTTGGCATCTTTAACCACCTCCAACACATTCTGGCTCCCATTACTTGGTTGAGTTTCCCTGGATCACGGAGTCCCATCCCTCCCACACTTTTTGGTGTACAGATCTTGTCCCATCCGACCAGCGCCCACTTCTTGTTTGGTTGGTGTTTGTGCCAAAGGAAGTTTTGTTGGAGGTTCCTTATTTCTCTAATGACCTGCTTGGGGGCTGCTAAGATTGTGAAAAGATAGGTAGGTAGGGTTTGTAGGATAAATTTGAGTAGGACCAGCCTGGCTGCAATGTTGAGGGGTCTGAAGGTCTAGTTGTTTAGCCTGTTGGAGATGGAAAGAAGAAGGTTGTCCCAAGAAATGGATCTTGCTGCTGCGCCAGTTAGAGGAATGCCTAAATAGTTGGATGGAAGGGAGCTCTTGGGTATTCCTAGGAGTCTAGAGATATGAGTTTGGAACGCTCCTGGAGTGTTGAAGAAGTAGATTTTGGATTTGTCTAGGTTGAGAGTCATTCCTGACGCCTCTGTAAAATCCGAGAGGATGGAGCTAAGCTTGTTTTCCTCTCTTGCGGTTGGGTGTTCATGAGGAGGGTGTCATCAACAAATTGACTATGTGAGGGTGTTGGTTGGATATTGTGCAGAGGCAAGCCTTTGAGAGATCCTTCTAGGACTGCTGACTTGATATAATGTCCCAAGCCTTCCGCCATGAGCACAAACAGAAAAGGTTCACCTTGTCTTATATCTCTGGAAGGTGAGAATGGTTGGGACGGGAACCCATTGACTAGTATGGAGAAGATGGTTGAGGAGGTAAGGTTTAAGATCCAATTTACCCATTGATGATCAAATTCGAAGGATTCTAGAATGGAGCGGAGGTACTATCAGCTAACTCTGTCAAAAGATTTTGAAAGACTAGTTTGATGAGCATACCTAGATTTTTTGTCGACTTGAGAGAGTGGATGACCTCGTGATCCAGTATGAAGATGTCCATAATTTGTCTCCCTTCTACGTACCCTGCTTGTTTCTTCGATATGACAAAGGGAAGAATTGGCTTGAGGTGGTTTGCAACCACCTTTGTTATGATTTTGTATATAACATTGCAGAGAGCGATTGGTCTGAACTGTTTGGGATTTGTGAGCCTCTCCTCTTTCAGAATTAGGGTGAGAAAGGTAGCATTGAGGGTAGGGAGGAATTGGCCTAAAGTTCTAGATTCCTCTACTACCTACCAAACCTCTTCCCTAATTAGGTCCCAGCAATGATGGAAGAAGTCAGTGGTAAATCCATCTAGGCATGGGGCCTTCCCTGAGGGCATATCTTTTACCGCTTGGTCCACTTCATCCTGGGTGATAGGTCACATCAGGGTTGTGTTCTGTTCAGGAGTCACCAAAGAGGGTATGTGACTAGTTATTCATCTTATTGTTACAGTTCTATCCTCCTTGGTTTCCATTAGTAGGTATTGGTAGTAGTTGTTAAGATCTGCTTCTATTTGGGTATGTTCTCTTATTGGATTACCTTGGCCATCCTCCAAATGAGTAATTCGGTTAATGTGTCAGTGATGCACCATAGCTTTGTGGAAGAAATTTGTGTTCTTTTCCCCCTCTATGAGCCATTGTACCCTGAATTTTTGTCTTCACGGAATTTCCTCCTGATTTATCCTTTCCTCTAGCTACATTTGAAGCTTCTCCTCCTCTTTCATTAGATTAGTAGTTTGGGTTCCTGAAATGAAAGTTTTTTGTATCTCCGCCAGTTTGTTCTCTATGTCATGCGTGCTTTGGAATATATTTCCAAAGGTGTGCTTGTTCCAATGCTTCAGCGAATGCTTGAAGTTTTTGAGGCGTTGCTGGAATTTGTACATGCATGTACCATGATCTATTTATGCCTGAGCCCACCAGGATTTTACAAGCTGATGAAAGTCAGGGTGTGAGAGCCAGAATTTCACGAACTGAAAGGGTTTTTATTTGGGTGCTGCCCCTATTTCTAGGTAGAAGGCAATTGGCCAATGGTCCAACCCGACTTTTGGGAGAATAACACTTTACATACTTGGGGCTACTTCAATTAGTTCTTTAGCCACAAGGAATTGTTCCAAATGGCAGGCAATGTGTTGGTGTCCTGATCTACGGTTGGACCAGGTGAAGGTGCCATTGTTATTTTCAATGTCTACTAGATTTAACTGATCAATGAGGGTTTTTAACTTACCACTATCTTGCTCAAGACTTTTTCTCCCTCCTGTTTTTTCTTCCAATGACAGGATCATATTGAAGTCACCTTCTAAGATCCAGTTGGGCATGGTCAGTATTGTTTTGATGTGGGTTAGTTGCTTCAAGAGTTTGTCTTTTTCCTGCTGGCTTTGGGGTCCATAGACATTTGTGATAGCCCCCTCCTAGGTCGAACCTGTGACCTCGAAGTGGGTTTTTATTGTGCCTATTGTGGAAAAAGGTCTACTTAGAGTGATGTTGCAAGGGTTCCATAGTATGGACAAACCCCCTAAAGCCCTTATGGAATCTATAAGAACAAAATCACATCCCCTCCAAATGCATTGGAAGATGGTTTCAGCTTCTGCCCCAGCACATTTCCTTTCTTGTAGCATTAGGATATCTGGGTTTTCTGCTTTGATGCAGTCTCGGAGGATCTTTTGTTTGGATCAACCATTGAGTCCTCTAATGTTCCAGGTGATGATCTTCATCATAATGAAGGAGGTGTTGGGTGGAGGTGTCCCTCCAAGAGCTTTTGAATCTGCCCTGAGTTGAGCATAAGGTTGCCCTCCTCCTTAATGAGTTGATGTGTTGATTTTCGTCCCCTTCTTTTGTTATCTCTCGGTATCCTCTTTGATTCTGAGCTTGGATTTGTGACTATACCTAGGCATGTTGTGGATCTTGGGGAGGAGTCAAGAAAAACCTTATGTACCTTTTGGAGTTGCTCTTCAGGAAGGGCATGCAGATCCTTTTGATTAAGAGCTTCCTCAAGTTTTTCTAGGTCAATGTCTGTGATATCTCAATTGTCCAGCTGCATTAAGGTGTCTCCATATACTCCCCCCCTCTCTTCTGGGTTGATTTCATGAATTGGACTGGAGGAGGAAGGGGTTTGGTTCTTTCCTTTACCCTGTTGCTGCTCTTTGTGCGGATCTTGGATTTCTTCATCTTCCAGTAGCTGATTTAGAATCTCATAGGAGTTTTTGGTCGAGATCTTGGTTTGGGGTCTGGATTCTGCTTTCTTGGAGGGTTTTTCTACCTGCCAGTGACAGTTGTGAAGCCATCCTTCTGTGTGATATCACTGACTTTGGTAGTTTGGGTATTCAGAGGGAAATCTCTGAAGAGGTGGTCAGGTTCATGGCATTTCCTGCAACGGAAAGGGATATGTTCATAGTCCAGCATTTTTTACCAGTCTTCATCCTGATATTCTAGAGTTACCGATCCCTGTAGAGCCTTAGAGATATTCATGTATACATAGATTCAGGCATACAAAGTGTATTTCCTTTGCTTTGTTTCTTATGATGTTTTGACGCAGTGACCCACTGTGTTCCCTATTCCCATAAGAATTTCCTCCATCCAGAACTCTTGCGGAAAGGAGTATAATCGGATCTATACTGGAGCCATTATGAATTCCTCCTTGTCTGGGCTAAATCGCTCCATCCAGAAGCGCAAGAACAACCCTGCCGAGTTGTAGAAGTATGGCCTGCTCTCAAAGATTTGGTCCCTATCTTATGGGTTGTACAAAATGATTGTGAAAAAACCCTTAGAAATGAGTTGAACCTTGTAGTATCCTTTAGGGTTACACCAATGTTTTATCCATCGGTTTAGGTCATGTTTGGACGACCATAGTCCCAGAAAATTATCGATGAGGGCA
The DNA here is from genome assembly GCA_900067695.1 of Picea abies. Taxonomy (NCBI): domain Eukaryota; kingdom Viridiplantae; phylum Streptophyta; class Pinopsida; order Pinales; family Pinaceae; genus Picea; species Picea abies. The sequence continues at coordinate 16,939 of CBVK0100526783.1, forward strand.
TGATCTCTCATGAACTACGTGTGTTCACCCACTCTCATCGAACTTATGAGATATCTCAGTGGTTTTTCTGTTTGTGGGATGCATTTTCTAGGCTCCCACCCACGAGGTTCTTTTGGATGGGACGTGTTGGCTTCCACATCCATTTCCTTCCTGAGTCCTTGTTCTCTAGCAAGGAGTTGATCGCACAGCTACAGTGGTGGCTCGAATGATGGGCGTTTTTCTCTTGTTCCCAATCTATCATTGGTCGTAACATTTTTGTACAAGGGGGGTTCCCCCCCCTCTTCCGGATTCATTCTGATGGATTAGACCCAGGGACAGTCTGTGCCATATCGTAGCAGGTGGTTTAATGCATGGCGGCTCATTCGTTCATGCAGCGAGGTGTGCCAAGAGGTTGTTTCAAGGTTTCAGAGCGCTCCCTAATCCTCCTCCCCCTTCTTCTTAATCTCTTTCTTTTATTCTTTTAATTCATCTTTATTTCTATATAATTCCTCCATTTTTGTATCCCTAATCCATTTATCTGAGAATATTTTTTTAAATTCTTCCCATGTGCAATGCCATCTAGTATTTTGATCAACACTCATCCACCACTTCCAAGATTCATCAAAAAAATAATATATTTCCTTCATAGGAGTCATATTAAATTATTTTACCAACCTCAACCATTGCATGGGATTGATTTCATCTTTATCTTCCTTTCTTGTAAATTTAGGTATTGTCATTGATTCTTAATTGAGGTCTAACACCAATCCTTGACTTCCAACCTATGTATATTAAGGATAAATGTCTCAAATAGTTATAATCCTTGTTCCAATATTCTATTCTATGTTTTATCTTTCCAATGGATTTTGAATCAGCTCAATCAGACATTCCAATCAAATGTTATGATAGTTTTAAGTCAATATACCTTGGAAACCTTGATTTGGAGATTGTCCTCCTAGTCGACCTTACTTTTGATGTATATCTACAATTTCGTACCTTATTAGTCTAACATTGTGACCTATAGTACTCTACAATTTCTTCTCTACAATGCCACAAGTCTGACCAAAATTGTATGTGCCAAGTGGAAGTTATGGTAACTTCCCCACACCTTAATGATTTTTGGCCTTTCCAGGGGAGAGCACTTGTACAGCGTGCCCCGTGCACAATAATTGATATAAAATTATGAACATTGTACCAGAAATACTATGGAATTTCTACTATTCAATGCAACTAGTTTTACTCAATTTGGATCCTCTATGAAGACGTTATGGTTTTTTTACCCATAACACTTGTTTGAGACTAGTCAATAGGACTAGTGAAATACCCTATCTTACACAGTGTGTATATAAAAACTTAGGATGACCTAGAATCTGAAAATTTTATCACAGATACCTTAATAATTTACATAAATATCCTCCATATTTCAAGGTCTGAAATGTTACAAAAAATATTTTATAGTGAAAATTCCAAGATGAGTAAATTCAGGATGATTTCAAAACCCTATCTTACACAGTCTATATCTCAGAAAGTATAAGGCCTCAAGAGCTAAAATTTTAACTCCACTTACCTTGATCTATTTACTAAATATCCTCCAAGTTTTTCCTTATGAAACTCCATAGAAAATAAATTATAGTGAAAATTCCAATGTGTCTCAGGTGTAGCAGCGAAACCCCAAGACCTTGAGATCTGAAACCATATGTTATGATCCAAATACTCAAAATATCATAAATAACAGAAGTACACACCATGTATAGAATGTCAATGTGGATCACAAATCCAATATAGATAATTTACACAAGAACTCCTTGAAGAATAGGTGAACCACCTCCAAATAACCAATTACCTTTCATACTTCCCATTCCCCCTAATAATGAATATGTCATCTCTTATATATAGCTATTCACACTTGCACATGAGGCCCCTTTATTAGTAGGTCAGCACTATTACATTGTTGGACAACTGAGAGGGGGGGTGAATCAGTTGTCATCGATCTTAAACAATTATGCTTCTTTTAAAATATTTATAAGGCACTCAATGATGATCACAATAATGCAGGGAAATAAACAATGGCACATTCAACATCAATCACATATATGAGAAACACAGATCAGATATTTCCCAAGGAAACCCATACATGGTAAAAACCTCTTCTTATTTATATGATAAGTATTATTTACATTCTTTACATTAT
>CBVK0100526789.1:0-19313 GCA_900067695.1 Picea abies
CTTCTAACTGTTTCTGTTTGCTGTCATACAACAGCAAGCATAAGACAGTTATTTAGCTTGATTTAGAACTCAAAACAACGCCTATGCATTGCCTCTGCATTTTCCAAAGAAGACGTGAGTTGTGTGGTTCCCTTATTCGTTCTTTCAAAAAACTTCTGGTGCACCTTCTTTCCTCACCACTCTCTGCTTCCTCTCAATCCAAAATCCATGTTCACCCATACCTCCTCCCTTTACAATTTCCCTGGGAAACCCTTAATCCAGGTTACCTCCCCCCCTTTCTTGCCACTTATTCTCATATCCAGATATTTGGGAGGTCGTTTGGACAATGAACACTAGCAAAATACTGGATCAGGAGGGGTTTCTTCAAGTAGTCTTCATGCTATGGATAACCACCTAGCTGACTTGTTCAACCATGTGGTATGCACGGGTTTTCCATAGTCTTGGTTACTTCACATTATTCACTTGATCCATGAATCGGGCTCTAGTACGAATCCCAACAACTATAGGAAGTTCATGGTAGGCCACACATTTTCCAAACTCTGTGCTACGATTCTCCATTTTAAGCTCTTTGGGCTTGAGAGGAGGCAACTTAGAGCTAGAGTAGCCTTAGACTAATGATCACATCCTCACACTTCGATCATTGAGGAGGCGCAACATCGCTCTTCGAAAGTTTACTGTTGCTTTGTGGACTTTCGGAAAGCTTTTGATTCAACCCCCTAGGAGGCTTTGTTTTAGAGACTCAAAGACATTGGCATCTTAGAGACCTTATTGATCACCATCATGTGCCTATATGAGTCAGTTCTTGGTCATCTACGTACAACACATGGGATATTAGATTTTAGCAGGAGTATCATTGCAGCCAAACAGTGTTGTCCCTTGCCCCCAACATTGTTTGGGGTCTACACTGACACGCTGGAGTCCTTGCATGAGCACATCCAAGACAAAGATGGGTGCCTTCTCCAGCAGGTCATGATTTCTATCTTGCTTTTCATGGATGACATGATTCTTTTAGTCTCATCCCCTTTCTTTTGTAGAGACAACTGGATTCCTTTGCCCTCTTTTGTGACCTTCGTCAGTTGATGATCAACTTGGGTAAAACCAAGGTCACGATCTTCAACGGGTCAAAGAAGATCCTCTTTGATCACCATTTCTTTTTCAGAGGAGAAGAGATTGAGATCACCAACACGTATACTTATTTTGGGTTACTGTTCACATGACCTCGCTTTAGTTTGCAACAAGCACTTCAACCTTGAGTTAGTAATGGCTACAGATCCTTGGCCCTTCTTGAGAGGTAGTGTTTTCAGAACCATATTTAGGACATATCATCCAAGAGGTTGATGATCAACCTGGGTAAAACCAAGGTCACGATCTTCAATGGGTCAAAGAAGATCCTCTTTGATCACCATTTCTTTTTCAGAGGAGCAGAGATTGAGATCACCAACACGTATACTTATTTTGGGTTACTGTTCACATGACCTTGCTTTAGTTTGCAACAAGCACTTCAATCTTGAGTTAGTAATGGCTACGGATCCTTGGCCCTTCTTGAAAGGTAGTGTTTTCGGAACCATATTTAGGACATATCATCCAAGATGTCGCTCATGGACACTCTTGTCTGGCCCACAATTCTATATGGTTTTGAGGTTTGGGGACGTGGTTTACTAGAGTTTGATTGGTCTTCGATAGAGAGAGTATAGATCATCCTCCTTCGCTGCATCATCAGATGGGAGTAGACAGCCCCTCAACCCATCGTCCTTGTAGAGTTTGGTGATTGCCCCTTTTGGCTTGAGACAGTGTTTGGTCTCATCTCACTCCCGCGCCACATTCAGAGTTTCGCTAATCAACGAAGAGATGAGACCGTTATCCATACTTGGCCTACTTCTCATCAGAGTCCATTGTTTCAACTAGTTCTTCTTTTTGTTCTTGGTGCTGGTATGTTGGAGTCTTGGATCTCCTTGCATCTATTGGTATTATGATGGATTGCCTCCCTCCATTTAGATATTCCCTAGATGCACCCGACCACCTCTTACCTACCAGACAAGAGATGAATACAATCATCAGAGAGGATAACTACAAGTAGTTTGTACGTGTCACTTGGATAAACCCTTAGGGTGGGTTATGTTCAAAGATGGCCTTCTATGCTAACCACTTCATGGTTATGAGGGATGGACTCATTGTTTGACCCCATTACACGCTTCGCCATTGGATGCACGATCCTCAAATTCCTTTGGGATAGATTAGAGTTGGCTCTCAAAGATTGCGGATTGAGACTGACCATTAGATTGACCAATCAAAGGGGATTTGCTAGTTATGCCATCTTCGAGAGATTGAGACCAAGGAACACTTCATCTTCTGTTGCTTGGTTTACTATGAGATCTAAGGATGGTTCGACCGTCTTTTCAAAGAGCTATAGATGCTTGGCAGTTTCTTTAGGTACCTTGACCAGAGATGCCTGGCCTTATAGGTGTAAGAGGCCCTCCATCTTCACTCTTCTATCCTCCAATAACCTCCACATCCTAGACCAGCTCCCACCCAGTGGATTACTTCCTTTTTTATGGTGCTTCTGACTAGGGGCACCAAGCGACATATAGATAGAGAGACTTGAGATCGGTGAGGACATGAGGCACTTTTTCTACCTCCATGAGACCCTAGCAACGTTGCCAGACCAGACCTCATATTAGCAAACAAATGAGTCGCCAGATGACACCTTTTAGGCCACAATAATGGGGTCTTCCTTCTAGACAGTGGCACAACACCCATTCCAGCACCTCTTTCGATTCTTCTTTCGGACAGACATCTATTTTGAGTTATCCATTCAGCCTCGGATGTTAGGAGAGATGGTTTCAGTAGACCAGGGTAGCCTCGTACCACTGGTAACATAGATTCTAGATCTACTCACCTTGTACATCTCTTTCTTGGATCACCTCACCATCCTTGGAGTTGGCTCTCTACGTTTTAGATTAGACTTATATTCTATTTTTACTTTCTGCTTCTTACTTTTATATAGGAGCCGCTTTAGCTCTCCTGCTTTGTTTAGACATCATTGCACATAACAGTCCCATTGACCTACTTCAGTGGTCATTTGTCGGACATTAATACATTTATCTTATCTTATCTTCAACTCAAGGGGGGTATCCCTATGGAAATAACTAAGTTCAATTGGTCTGATGTGAATCTATGAGGTTTAGTGTTCCAATGTGTTTGTTTGGAATCTTGTTGAAGCATTTTTTAAAAAGTTGAAGTATAAGAGAAGATTCCAAATTAAGTTGCAAGTCTTATTATGGTTTTTTTGATTGAAGTTTATTAGACGCGCTTCAAATCTGAAATTCAAAGATGTTGTAATGAAGTGTTGTTTCAGATTTGCACATGAGTTTAAGGAATTGAACAAATAAAGTGTTGCAAAATGAAAAGTGAATGCTCAAAACAAATTCTGGAAATAAATTACAGCAATAAGAAATGATGCAAAATGCAGAAATTTTCTAATGCAAAATTTATATAGAAAATTTAGAATTCTTTCCCTAATATTTGAGGCTGAAATTTGCTCCTAAGATGCAATTTTCAGGCTATAGATAGTTCTGTAAACTAAGTTTTCTGCAATAAGTTAATTTCTGGAAACAACAATTAAATTAAAACAGAGAATACATGTAATTTTCAGAAAAATCCAGATTTGCTTAATTAAAATGCAAAGAGTTAACTTCCTAGGCAAAATGAAAATACTGAAATTAAATTTCTGAATGTAAAATGTGTATATAGTTGAAGAAATGCAATCAGAACTCAAAATTGGAATTTTCAGCAAACAAGAGTATGATGGTAATACTATATAGTCTAAGTTGGGGATCCTAGGTCAAGTAAACTAGCTGGAAATTCAAATTTCTGAACTAAGTTAAGTGCTGAAATGCACTAAAATAAAGACAAATAAAAAAAGGTAAATGTCAGCAAGCTTTGATGATAGTATAGTCTAGTTTAAAATAAAAATGCAAATTCTTAGATTAAACTATGGCTGGAAATTATCAATTTTTTGAAATGCACAACAAATAGACATTAAATATTGTGTGAAACAGAAAAAATTATGTAATTTCCAGCAAATTAAAATGGTTGCAAATTTATGATTAAATGGATGAGAGAGGGAGTAACTAGTGCCTACTTATCCTTGGTCTAATGGAGTTTTCCAGATCTATGAGGAGGGCTTGTTCTAATCTAAAACAAGGATTCTAATGGCTTCCCTAAGGCATACCACAAATAGTCCTAATAAGTGGAACTAGAGAATATTTCTAGCAATGAAATGTCTAAGTGATTTAACAATTTCAAAGATCAAACTAAATGTTTATTTTTCTAAGGACTCCTAGCTTAATCACTATCTTTTGACAAGTAACAAGCAAATTCTGAAGTGAATAAACAAATAGAAAGAGAGGGCTAAAAAATACCACACCTACTACATTAATGCACCTTTGAAGATTATCTTACTTGGCTAGCTTGCTTTAATCATTTTGCATGCTTGAAATGCTTGTTCCAATCAACCACAATAAGCTCATAGAATAGCCTCACACAACATGAATTGAAAAGACACCCAATATATGCTCCAAAGAGAGAAGAATAACTATTTCTCACTCAATTGTTAGATACCTAATCCTAAGGCTTATTGTGTCTTATTAATATTGTAAATATTATTATTGTAAAATGTGAAGAGTCATAGGTGAATAGGAACAGTAATCAGGCCTGTGGGAAGATGAAACCAAAGGTCATATCAATGTATACATATGTGGCTCTCATTAATAAAAAATTGAATGTGTGGAGTTCTTCATCCTTGGCCTGACAGTGGTATTATAGCTTTGGTGTTTTTGATAACTCCATCCTGCACGTTACTTTTTGCATAGATTGGCACGAGCTTTGACCTTGTTGACTTCTCCTTCGAGGTTTTTTTTTGTAACTGTGTCATTCACAGCCAGATTTTCCACTATTTGATTGTTGCCACCTGCCATAATCCTATTCATTACTAGGTTTTTCATCGGAAACCCAAGCATTATCGTCTGTCAGTGGTAACTATCAATATATGCACTGCTTTCCCTTCCCAATGCTGGTGTCGAAGGACTGTTTCACTCATTATACTTAAATGCTTGGTACACATTGATGGATGGGTAGCTAACACGTGTGAGTGCAAGGAATCATCTATTTTATTATTATTGCTTCACTTGACAAGTTGTTAAATAACCTTGTAAGTGTCGCACAAAAGACATAATCATTGGATATAATCTCTGGATTGTATCAATAATTTCCATATATATCCAATTAACCGAAGAAATTACCATTTTAATAGTTGTTCTTCACTGCAAAAGTGATTCATTATTCAAGACTATAACAACTGCATTTGGTTGTGGTTTTCTTTTGCGTCTATTGTGATATGCAAATCCCGTCTCGACGAATCAACGCTGCATGTGGGCATCCAAAAGGGAAAATCCCAAGGGTTTTGACCATTCCCATTGCATAAAGTCGACCATTGCGTGTAGACGTCCAAAAGGGGAAATCCCAAGGGTTTCGACCATTCACATTCAAGGGAAATCCCAAGGGTTTCAACCATTTAGCATTTGAATTGATGGAAATCTTCATTCCAAAAAAAAATAAGGAGATAGGATCACACGCTAAAGGAGAGGATGTTGAATACAATGAGGCCTTAGGGTGTGTTGTATAGGCCTCATGAATCCGTCTCTTTTGCGGTTTGAATGCGAGTTTTTACATCTTCTACTACCCATCATTTAGTTGATGCTCTCACAGTTTCTTCTCCTATTCCAGAGGTGGCACCTAGAATTCAAGAAGACAATAAGATTAATTATAGAACGTGAGGTGAGCTACCAAAGGGAGTCTACTATTCCTAGTAATTATTGTAGTTAGAGAGTAGCTCAAGATCATTGCAATTTGAAGATTCAAGTTTCTCCTCCACATTCTCCATCCTTCTTATAACTCTTCTGCTTTTGCCGCTTGAAGGAGGAGGACGTCGTGGTAGTAGTAGTAGCAACTGGTGGCGAAAATGCGTTCTCTTGTCTCAATTGTTGGTGTGGTGTTCAGTGGCAAAAATAATTATCCAAAATGGTCAAGAAAGATCGAGCATACTCTTATCTTCAATGATTTTTGGGATGGCATTTGTGATGGAGACACTTCGCATACGAAACCTATTGTAGATAAAGAGCTTGCCATATGGACGAATAGAGATAAGAAAGCATATGCCTTGATTGCTACTTCTGTAAATAAAGAGGTGAGTTATAACATCATATCTGTAAAAAATTCTTGGGGTGCTTTGAAGAAGTTGAAAGATTTGTGTGATTCACATTTAGAATTGGAGCTAATTCAATTGCGGTTGAAGCTCTTCAACCTAGAGTAGAAGGATAATGATCCCATGGCTTTAACATTCAGAATTAAAGCCATTATGCACAACACAGATGTTGCTAGTGTGGAGATAGACATTGCTCTCATGACCTTCATCAAGGCCTTCTACCCCAAATATTCTCACTATCTTCAATCACTTCAAGCTAGTGGCTAATTGAAGTCCCTCGATTTTGACTCTTTCGTGGAGAAAATTGTAGAACATGAGAGGGCTTTTAGGAAGAAGACAACTTAATCGACTGGAGAGACTGTGTACCTTGCTCAAAAAGGGAAGAATCAATCACATGATTCTTCTAGAGGAGAAGGTAGTAACAGAGGACATACGTGGAAAAAAAAATTGAAAGGCAAGGGGGGTAGGCATAATCAAGGTGAGAGATATGATCTTCACTGTGTTCATTTTGGCAAGAATGGAAAAGAGGCAAAGACATGTAGGATCTCATGGGAAAGGATCAAAGAAAAGCAGGAACAAAAGGAAGACAAAGGTAAAGCACCTGAATCCACTCATTTTGTTCTTGGTCACTGCATCTTCTAGAGGAGAAGGTAGTAAGAGAGGACGTACGTGGAAAAAAAATTTGAAAGGTAAGGGAGGTAGGCATAATCAAGGTTGAGAGATATGATCTTCACTGTGTTCATTGTGGCAAGAATGGAAAAGAGGCAAATACATATAGGATCTCATGGGAAAGGATCATCATCAAAGAAAAGCAGGAACAAAAGGAAGACAAAGGTAAAGCACTTGAATCCACTCATTTTGTTCTTGGTCATTGCAATATTGGCATAAATGAAGATTTATTCAAAACTTCATTTGCCTCTTTGAGAGATGGATGGCTGCTTGACATTGGTGCTACTTGCCACATGACTTTCAGAGACTTATTTGAGGAACTAAATGACAATGTAGAGGGTGAGGTATACTTTGCGGGAAGATCCAGTCTCAAACCTACAAGAATTGGCACCGTCAAGCTCAAAGTGCTTGGATTTCTATATTTTCTTTTATATGATGTTCTCTATCTTCCTGAGTTGCGGAGGAATTTGCTGTCTCTTGTGCACATTTGACAACGAGGCCATACTATTCACATGTTTGATGGACAAGTTGAAATAAGGTGGTCTTTCGACAACATGGTCGTCATGATAGGATGAGAGGATGATAGATTGTTGAAGTTGAAAGGGACATCTGCACAGGCACAAAATTTTGCATACCTCTCTCACCATGATGAAGGTACATTGTCATCTAGTGTCTTGTGGCATGCTAGATTTTTAGGCACATCAATTGTGATAGTCTTCGTATGTTGAAGAAAAATGATGCTTTTGGTTTTCCAACCATTCCACAGAAATTGAAGCAATGTGATGCATGTATCCTTGGTAATCACAACAAGCAACCTTTTCATGATTCCATTTTGAGAGCATGTAGAAAGCTATAGTTGATACAATCTGATTTGTGTGGCCTCGTGCTTGTTGCATCTTCCTTTGGTAATAAATATATCATGACTTTATTAATGATTACACCAGGATGTGTTGGGTTTATTTGTTGAAACAAAAATCTAAAGCATTTGAAACATTTAAAAATTTTCATGTATGGATTGAAAATGAAGCACAATCTCATATTGGCACTCTTCGTACTAATAATGGAAGGGAATATACTTCTGATGACTTTGAAAGCTATCTTCGCCAACATGGGATCAGATATCAAACCACTGTTCCATATAGTCCTCAATATAATGGTGTAGCAGAAAGAATGAACATGACACTCTTGAATATGGTACGTTCAATGCTATTTTTCAAGAATGTGAAGTTGATGTTTTGGGTTGATGAGGTTTTTTATGCAGTGTATGTGAGAAACAAAAGTCCATTTCATGCTCTTGGAAACAAGAGTCCTTATGAAGTGTGGTATAACTGCACTTCTTGGTGAGGCATCTTAGGGTTTTTGGTTCCACTTGTTATGCTTTAATTCCTAAGGAGCAAATAAACAAACTAGATGCAAGGAGTCTAAAGTGCATCTTCTTGGGTACTCAAATACCACCAAGGCATATCATCTTTACGATGAGGTAAACAAAAAGTTCATTCTTTCTAGAGATGTGTTTTTTCTTGAATCCACTAAAAATGACAATATTGTTGAGAGGCAACTTGATCATCTGGAAAGATTCACCCATGTAAAGACATATCGTGAATTTGATAATGAGATTCCACATCTTGAAGGGGGGATCCTATCTTGGAACAATCTTTGGAATCTCCTTTTGAAGTACCATCTCCCCCTCATGTAGAAGATCTAGCCACTCCATTATAATAGGATGTTCAATTGGTCTGATGTGATTGAGAGGATTGAAAGGTTGAACCTTGATGGGAATGCAACACCATCTCAATCAGTTGAGCAACCCGGACCATCACAAAAATGTCCATAGTGGCTCATAAAGACACTTGAAAGTGTTTGTCTCGATGAGGTTGGAAAGATAGGAACCAAAAGTTCAACAAGACAAGATGATGGATGTGATGTAGATAATACAGATTTAGGTGATGTCAATGATATGGATGTTTCATATGATTTTGAATTGAATTCATCTATTAACTTTGAACCAACTTCCTTTGAAGAAGTTGCTTCTCATGATGAGTGGAAAGAATCTATGCAGAAGGAGTATGGTGCTCTCATCAGAACTGAGACATGGAAGTTGATGGATCCTCCATTCGGAATCAAACCAATTGGTTGCAGGTGGGTCTATAGGAACAAGTACAAATTAGTTGGCTAACTTGACAAGCATAAGGCGAGGCTTGTGGCAAAAGGATATGCATAGAAATAAAGCATAGACTATGAGGAGACTTTTGCCCCCACAACAAAATGGACAACCATTAGTGCTTTGTTGGCTTTGGAAACACACATAATAGGTGGAAGATTCATCACATGGACGTGAAGGCAATTTTCTTGAATGGAGACTTGAAAGAGAATGGCTACATGTTTCAACCAAAAGGATTTGTTGTGAAGGGTCAAGAACATAAGGTATGCAAGCTCATCAAGTCTTTGTATGGCCAAAAGCAAGCACCTCATGGATGGTATGAAAAACTAACTGAGCATCTTTTGAAGATCACTTTCAAGCACTTTTATCTTGATGAAGCAACTTTGTTTGTTAAGACAGTTGGCAAAATTGTTGTATATCTTGTGGTGTATGTAGATGATCTTTTGATAACAAGGAACAATGAAGCATATATTGCATCCATAAAGAAATAATTGAATAAGGGTTTTTAGAAGATATACATGGGGCATCTTCACTACTACTTGGGTATTGAAGTAACTCACAATCCAAAGGAAGTATTCATCTCCCAAAAGAAGTACATTGGAGAATTGTTGAACAAATTTGGCATGGTTGATTGTAATCCCTTCTCTACTCCAATGGAACAAAATCTGAAGCTAACATCAAAACAAGGGAATGAATTTGAGGATGAAACTAAATATAGACAACTTGTGTGGAGTCTTATCTACCTTACTACTACTAGACCATATATTTCATAAGCAGTTGGGATTCTTTTTAGCTTCATGCAAAAACCTTGTGAAGGACATTGGTGTGTTGCAAAGATATTTCTAAGGTACTTGAAAGGAACTCAAGACTTCAAGCTCAAATACTCTAAGGTGGAAGACTTCAGACGAGTTGGACATACAGATTTAGACTTTGACGGGGATAAGGAGAATGGAGTTTCTACTTCAAGATACCTCATGAGTCTTGGATCGTCAACTATATCGTGGAGATCATGTAAACACTTTGTTCCAGTAGATTCCATTGTAGAGGCAGAATACATGGTTGTTGCAGAGGCAACAAGGGAGATTGTGTGGCTCAGGAAGATACTAGGGAATTTTTAGGAGAAGCAGGTGAATGCTACTCCACTCTTGATTGACAACACTTCTACAACCAAGTTGGCCAAGAATCCTAGATTCCATGATCAAACCAAGCACATCAACAGGAAGTACCATTTGATTCGACGTCATGTAGAGGCTAAAACCATTCAACTGATACATTGTTCCACAAGTGAGAAAACTGCAGACATCTTCACCAAAGCGCTTGGAAGAGAAAAGTTTGAAAAGTTTAGAAAGATGTTTGGACTTACAAACACCCCTTCGGATTAAAGGTTTATCGTATATTATAAAATAGTTGTAAATATTAAATTAGGGGAAATATGAAAAGCCATAGGTTAATGCCAAGAGTCATCAAACCTCTTGGAAGATGAAACCAAGAGTCATCTTTCAATGTATTAACTCACATTAATAAAAAATGAATCTGTGGAGTTATTCATCTCTAACTTTTCATGACCATTGCCTACATAGACACTAAGGTTTTTGGATGTCCATGGAATTTGAACCCAAAACCAGCTTTAAAATATGGAGATGGAAGATGTACTATTCATTGAGTAAACAATAAAAAGCATGGACACCAACTTTACTATGGGAATGGAGATATGCAAATTATGCTTCCTCACAAACTTTGTTATTGTTATATATACAAGATATAAAAGTTACAAGATGCCATTTTACCATTTTGGAGAGATGGATGATGCAAATGTCACGATTGTAGCCTCACTACCATCAACAACTTATGACAGAGGACACGTCCCATCGAGAACATAACCTCACAAAAGGAATGCCTTACCATGTAAAATATCATGATATATAGGTATAACAATGTTAATATAAGGTTAATAATCATAAGAGTCTTGAGCCAAGTTTGATCATTTTGCTTATAGGATTGGAGGTGTAAGCGTTAGATTGATGCCCTATAGTTAAAGTGACTATCTTATAATCACAAGTCTTGCGCCAAGTTTGATCATTTTTCTTACAGGATTGGAGGTGTAAGCTTTGCATTGATGCCATGTAGTTAAAGTGACTATCTTACAATCATAAGTCACACGGTTGTCCAAATGGGTGCTTCTAATAGAGATTTTGTTCAAAGAGTTAGTATGGGTATTTGAAATGTTTTTGATGAGATTTTGTTCAAAGAGTTAGTATTTGGGTATTTGAAATGTTTTTGATTAATTATTGGGAAGTTATAAATCTCATCTTCATGTTAATATGATACAAATGCTATTTGAAAATAAAGGAAGAGATATTTTAGCTTTACATCTTTTATGGTAAAGACTTTACAAACTAGTCTACAGTGACTCTAAAAGTTGTGTAATATGATTAATAAAATGTTTTTAACACTATTTATTTTGGTGTGGGTAGGATAGTTGTTAAAGGTAAGAAAACAAAAAGTAGAGAATATAAACACAAAATTTAAGGGCATTTGATAAAAGGCACTCAAATCACCATGTATATATTCGAATTCAACATATAAAGAATAGTCGAAATCACAATATGCATTGCTTAAATCACCATTTCAATGATTTAAGTAAGAGATACCATATTAGTTTAAGATCGTAATTTACTAATATTGAAATGTAAATTTGTATCGATTAAATTTTTACAACCAAATTTACAATTTTTTGTTTTTAAAAATAACAATTTGATTTCATGATCATTTATTCTACACCAAATTTAAATAATAATAACTAATTTAATGATTATTTCTCTTATTCAAAGGATTTAAGGAGTTGATGGAAACGTAGATTCAATGCAATGTATCACAATTTAACCACTTTTCCATTACACTAGAAGCTTATATTCAGTTACCTAGCATACTTTTTTTTAATGATTTTTGGCAATTAACATTGTGATCTAGGTGGATATTGGTGGTCTATTTCAATTGGTTGCTCTTCTCCGTTTTTAGTTCACCATGTTCTTTTGTACTTCTTTGTAATTGTGGGTTCTACACTTATGGTGTTGTTTGAAGCCCTACACGGAGGTGGATACTAGTGGCCTCTCACCTAATCCAACTAGCGTATTTTTATTTTTTCATGTCAGCACATCGTGTTGTACTTCCAGGACCATTTTAGAGCCCTAAACAATGTTTTTTTGCTCGCCACAGTTAAACTGTAGGTGGAGTCAGAGTTTGATGGTGGAATGTGTAGCTCTTTGAAAGAACTTTCCAATGGGCTATCACGCACCTAAAATGGAGGTCGTATGCAAAAGTTACAACCCCCAGGAAGTTGAGGTAACAACTTACCCATAGGGACCCACATGACTTTTGGCATTTCACCTTCTAGGGTTAGGTTTTTGGATGTCTAGGGTTTTGGCATTAATGAGTAATATCAAAAAGGCATATGGATCCTTATTGTAATCAATCTTCTCATACAGATGCACGTAGCAGTCACATCTCTTCTGAAAGATAGCTACCGCCATTCGAGCAAGTGTTTTAGTTCTGCAGTTTTACAGTTTCAACTTATTTCATTTATTTAATAGAAGATATTGTTCACTGAATATTTGTGTTGTTCTGTGTTTATTGTATTCAGTTTCATTCCGCTCCTAAATCTGGATCAGTGGTATCAGAGCGGTCTGCTCTTCATTTTTTGATAACAAGGAACAATGAAGCATATATTGCATCCATAAAGAAAGAATTGAAGAAGGGTTTTGAGATGACAGACATAGGAAATCTTCTACTATTTGGGGATTGAAGTAACTCAGAATCCAAGGTATATATTCATTTCCCAAAATAAGTACATTGGAAAGTTGTTGAATAAATTTGGCATGGCTGATTGTAATTCTCTCTCTACTCCAATGGAGCAAAATTTGAAGCTAACATCAAAAGAAGGGAATGAATTTGAGGATGCAACTAAATATAGACAAATTGTGGGGAGTCCTATGTACCTTACCACTATTAGACTAGATATTTCATTTGCAATTGGGATCCTTTCTAGGTTCATGCAAAAACCTTGTGAAGGATATTGGTGTGCTGCAAAGAGAGTTCTAAGGTACTTGAAGGGAACTCAAGACTTTGGGTTCAAATACTTTGAGGTGGAGGACTTAAAACTAGTTGGACATATAGATTCATACTTTGATGGGGATAAGGAGAATGGAGTGGCTACTTCAGGACACCTCATGAGTCTTGGATTGATAGATGTCTCTTGGAAATCATGCAAACAGTCTGTTCCAACAAATTCCACTACAGAGGCAGAGTATGTGGTTGTTGTAGAGGCGACACAGGAGATTGTGTTGCTTTGGAAGATATTAGAGGATTTGCAAGAGAAATAGGTGAATGCTACTCCACTTTTGATTGACAACACTTTTGCAATCAAGTTGGCCAAGAATCCTAGATTCCATGATTGAATAAATCACTTAACATGAAGTACCATCTGATTCTACATCGTGTAGAGGTCAAGACCATTCAACTGATACATTGTTGCACAAGTGAACAAATTGCACACATCTTCACCAAAGTGCTTGGAAGAGAAAAGTTCAGAAAGATACTTGGACTCACAAACACCTCTTTGGATTATGGGGGGGAATGTTAGATACCTAATCCTAAGGATTATGGTGTCTTGTGAATATTGTAAATATTACTATTGTGAAATGTGAAGAGTTGTAGGTGAATAGGAACAATCATCGGACATGTGGGTAGATGAAACCAAAGGTCATATCAATGTATACATATGTGGCTCTCATTAATAAATTTTTTAATGCGTGGAGTTATTCATCCCTAGCCTAACATCAACAACAATAATTACAAGTGAGGGGAGCCTCTTATTTATAGAGTTCTAAGATCAACCACCCTCGAATAAAATAACAATATGTTGGTAACCATGTTTGATGAGTCAAACATATAAAATAATATTACAAAATATGGAATTGGTCATCAAAATAATATTTTAATCCTGTCATGAGAGAATAAAAAACCCGAGGGTACATGCCTAGGAAGATTCATCAAATATCAATAAATAAATGCTCAAACCATCTCCAAAGAAATGCTCAAACCATCTCCAAATAGAAAGTAGTTCACCAAGGAAGGCATGCCGTTCTCAAAATAGTAAGAGCCCAAGTCCATGGAACATAATAATAATATCCATGTGATCCCTACTACATGAAAATCTCAAAATATATGAAGAATCTCCTCAAAATAGTAAGTTTGCTCAAGTACCAAGTCAAATATCCTCATCAAGGTTAAAACAAGATGTGAACAAAACCAATTCAAAGATGGAAGTTGACCATCTAGTGGAGCACACCACCTAAATTAGTATGTTTAGATAATGTTGAGATAAAAAAATGATTAAATAGAATGGAAGTAGACATGAAGGGAGGCCACATGCATAACTAACTCTCAAAGGATGTGCAAACTCAACAAACTTCTCAACATATGTACCGAGTGAATTAAATGCTTCATCAAGGTGGCACGTGTGATTATGAACAAGGCTAAATTAAACCTAATGAATGAATCATGAGGGCAACTACTTTCTACATTTTTTTTAAAAAATTTGTGAATTGCCTCAACATGTGTGCCAAAGGGGAGTGCTCCCCTCAAGTTGTGTTCCTCATGCACAACAAGTTGTATTCTCTAGTCATTTTTCTTTCTTTTTTCTTCTCTCTCTCTCTCTTTTAAAAATTGGAACTTAGGGATTAAGGCCTTGATTAAGGTTTAGAACCCAGTAATAAAATAGGCCAATAATGTAGCACTTCAACCTCAGTTTTGGGTTTGATTAATCAACAATAAAAATATCCCAAACCAGTTTGGCACATTCACACATGGAAACATGTGTTTTATTGAAATATGCCAAATGAGAGTTAAGTTATGAAGGAAAACTATATGGAAATGGATGAAAATGGGTCATGTGCCCTTTATGAGTGGGTAAATGATGGAATATGAGTGTGATATGAAGATTGTCTAGGTAAAGTGGAAATCCGATAACATAATGGGTGGTACCTAGGAAAAAGGATTGATGGATAATGAAAAGGGACACACATCTAAGCAAACCATTAGGAAATACACCACCAAGCTAAAGGACACCGCAACTAGGAAAGGACTTGAACCCACCATGAAATGACCAAGAGAAAATAATGACAAGAATATCATGAGCACAAGATAAGGAGATAGGGGATTTCTTTAGCAATAATAAATCACTTGCAACAAGATGATTACACATAATATGCCCTTGAAACAACCTCCACCAATGATACAATAATTGACCAACAAATCTGATAAGCTGAAGTGAGCAAAGGAGCATAAAAAATGCTGCTGCTGAGTCATCTTGTAACAATGTCACCTTAACCCTTGGTTGGCCAAGGGTTAGGTAAACAATGAGGGTAGTACAAAATATGGTACATAGAAAGTCCATGGGTGTCATCTTGCAAGGTGTCATGAACTGGTCCTCGAAGATCCCATTCAATATATATGATGTAACTGGTCCTAAAAAGATTAGATAGAGCCATGCTATCTGAGCAAAATACTTTCTATTTTAATTGCTCTGGAGGCTAGCCTATGCAAGTCCGGTGGAGGCCTTTCTCTCAAACCATCAACCTGTTTTTTTTCTCCATGGACTAAAAAGACAAGGTTACACAAAACTCGTTTCATTTTGAATGTTTCACACCTTAAAAACTCAATTTGTATTATGTGTATTAAATGGATTTGGAACCTACTCCCTCAACCAAGGGGTGATGAGGGATGGATTGCATGGTGGGAAGATGCTATAGCCTGGACAGTGGCCTTCCCATGTGGCTTTGGCCATTAGATGGTTGTTGTGTGACATAAAAGGTACAAAGTAAGAAAGGGTGAACTGGAATACACTTTGCAACAACTCTTGGATAGAGCTTGTATGGGCCACTGTAATGTCCCTAAAACAGACACTACCACTACACCAAACACTGATAATAAGAAATTCACCACTACGCCAAATACTGATAATAAGAAATTTATAAATAAATAAGTATTAAAGACCATAATATCATAAGGGAGGAGAAACTATTCACAATATGCACATAAGGGTTGGGGGAACTTGCACACTCAAGTTGGAATACACCTGCAATTCTTAAAAGATGGAGGAGGATATCTCAAAAATGGTGCTCAAATGAGTAACGATATTTCATTGATTGATTATAGAATGATGATACAAAAGAGAGGAGGAATCCCCTTTTAACACAAAGAAGTTATGATTAAGTGACTTAATAAACTGTCATTGGATAGAATAATAAAGTGTCATTAGTTAGAGTAGTTAGATGACGTAGGTATTTTAAACCACCCGATGAATGGAATATAAGATGCTCCACTCCCCACCTGACCTCAAATTTCTTTTTGATCCCTCGACAGGTCAATTGACCTACATGAGACTTTTGAGAAGCTCTAGTTCTAGATCCCACCGGGCTGGAAGATCAGTCAGCTCAAGGAGATCCTAGAGCGGAACTTACTTTGTACAGAGTATTGCTCCCAAGGTTTGTTTGTGCAACCGATCTTCTATTTGGAGATGCTTCCCCTCAGCCTTGGATGTTAGGAGTGATGGACCTCTTTGATCCAGGTTCCTCCTAGGTTTACACAACCATGCCCTCTTGGCCCTAGGTATACTCCAAATGACATCCNNNGTATACTCCAAATGACATCAGTATCCAGTGCATCAGCCCATTTGCGGTGATTGATGACTTTACCGGGGAGCTCTCTTCTTCTTCTTCTCTCTCTACTCATTCTACTTCTAGCTCTAGCACACCTTGATGTCTGTATTTTATGTTTGACATGGTTTTGCATCCACACTACTTTATTTCTATTGGCTAGTTATTTAGCTCTTTTCTTGCTTTTGATAAGAGTAGTGATGGGAGCTGCTTTCACACCCCTGTGTATTTACACTGGCTGTACTTTTGAGCAATGCTGTATATCACGTATCAGGAAAAGTATCGGCGAGGGTCTGGAATGTAACTTCTCGGTGACATCAGAAGAAAATATCGGAATATCTCGGAAAGTGTCGCAAGACAGGGGTCTAACTCGGAATATCTCGGAATATTTCGGATATTGTCGCAAGACAGGGGTCTAACTCGGAATATCTCGGAATATTTCGGATATATCGGACAAGAGTTTAACTCGGAATTTATCGGAATAT
Organism: Picea abies; assembly: GCA_900067695.1. Classification (NCBI taxonomy): domain Eukaryota; kingdom Viridiplantae; phylum Streptophyta; class Pinopsida; order Pinales; family Pinaceae; genus Picea; species Picea abies. The sequence goes on from CBVK0100526789.1 coordinate 17,293, forward strand.
CGGAGAGATATACAACACTGCTTTTGAGTCCTATTGACATAATTTTTGTATTCATTGATTGGACATTAAGAAAATTATGTTATATTGTATGAAGCGACTCCGTTTATAATAAAATATTATATTCCGCCTCTCCCTGTGTATTTTTGTATTTGGTTTTATAACACTGTTCTCTAGTTGAAATTATTACGAGTTAACCTTAATAGAATGCTTAACAGATTGGCATGCTAAAGAAAAGTTTCTGGACTTTGCTATTTCAAATTTACTGAAATTGTAGCAGAAGTTAATTTAATCCTCAGCAATATTCAGTTTGAAGCCACTTCATATCCAATCTTAATCTCCCTGCATTAAACTGCTTCATAGGGGAGGGTGGGGGTGGAAGGATGTTGGAGTTACGAGTGTTAACACTCCAATACTGGAGTCCAAAGTTTAATAAAGTCACCTCATATTAAGTGTCTCAATAAAGTGTCATTGGCTGTAATAATAGTGTTATTAGTTAGAGTAGTTAGGTGAAGGAGGCATTATAAAGTTTAAACCACCCGATGAATAAAATATAAGGTACTTATATATTGTATGAAGTGATTCCATTTATAATAAATATTATATTCCACCTCTCTCTGTGTATTTTTGTATTCAGTTTTATGACACTATTCTCTAGTTGAAGTTATTATGAATTAACCTGAATAGAAAGATTAATTGATTGGCTAGCTAACGCAAAGTTTCTAGACTTTGCTATTGAAAGTAACTGAAATTAGGAATGAGCACAAAGAGTCATTTTTCCAAATTTGGTCCTAAGAGGATGAGTGTATGGAATTATACATTGGAAGAGTCTGGGTCATGAAAATGTGGAGATGGGGTAAGCAGATTAATCCTTTTTGGCAAATTGTCATAGTACAATGTTCTTGTTTTGATGGATTAAATGCCAATGTTAACAGTGGAGAACTTTTATCTCCTAGTAGAAAATATGCTAAACTGACTTTATCGCTTTTATTCTTAAATCCAATCTCAAGTGGACATCTCGAAAACCAAAAGACAGGAAATTTTTTATTTAATAAATTGAAATACAGAAAACAACTGTCATACCACATATACTCTTTGAGATGTAAGACATTTCCTGTGCTGGTATTACTTTGAAATCTAGTGTCTTGCTTTTTTATGCAGTGAACTATCATGTATTTTCGATGAACATTTTACGTTTGTGAGTTGTGATGCTTTAGGTTTTGCAATTGATATTTGGACCATAGTTGCGACTATGAGAGGTCTGAGGACTTGCTTGTTTTTACCAATTGATATTTGGACCATAGTTGCAAGTATGAGAGGTCTGAGGACTTGCTTGTTTTTTCCAATTGATATGTTTTGATGTGTCAGATATGGAGTAAAGAGGTATGCAAATATTTGAGTACTTTACATGTACCTTGTATATGTGGTTTAACCTTAAATCTAGAGTTTTTTTTTTTTTGCGTTGTATTGTCATGTCTCAAGGTGATGCACTTGAGAGAAAGGTTTTCAAATTCGAACTTTTCTTATGTGACAGGATTCATTATTTTATGAATTAGAATTGAATGTGGTCTTAAGAGGATGAGTGTATGGAATTATACCTTGGCAGAATCTGGGTCATGAAAATGTGGAGATGGGGTAAGCAGATTAATCCTTTTTGGCAAATTGTCATAGTACAATGTTCTTGTTTTGATGGATTAAATGCCCAATGTTTTTTTTTAACAGAAATGGTTATTTATATATTTATCAAAAAAAGGCGATCATTACAAAAAGTAGATGCCATTGGCTCTATCATCCAACTTATGCTGAGATTACAGTCTTTCTTGCCAAAACCAGAAGTAAACGGTGTCTTTATGCTGTAGACACTACATAGTTGCCATGTAAAAATGGCTACAAAACTGTGAAGGAAAATTTTATATTTACACTTCATATAAACCTTGATTTGGAGTGGGAGGGGCCAGCTTCGTTTCGCTGTGGCGCTCTATTTTCTTCAGCTTGGGTTGCGTCTTCATGTTGCTGCGCTTGAG
>CBVK0100526799.1:0-12870 GCA_900067695.1 Picea abies
TAGAGAGTTAGTGAAACCTTGAATTCTGATATGATTTTGGAGGTCTTGAATTTATTGGTTAAATATTTCTTGAGCGTGGAAAATGTTATCAAAAGTGGATTTATTCCAAGACTTTAAATGTTGCTTGAGGTTTTTTAGCTTCTCTTGGAATTTATACATAGGAGTACCTATTCTGATTGTTTCTTCCTTCCACCAAATTCCAATGTTTTCTTGAAATTTTGGGTCTGTCAACTAGAATTTCTCAAACAGAAAGGGATTCCTTCTTAGGGTGCCACTGATATTCATCATGAGTAGTATCGACCAATGATTAGACCTAGGAGTATCAATCACAATGGCTTGCAAGTGAGACCTTCCAACATGAAGGGTTTAGATATTAGGAAGCAATCTAATCTGCAAGAAACATGTTGTTCCCCTGAGCGTATATTAGACTAGGTGAAGAGTCAGTTGTTTGTTTCTACATCGATGAGGTCCAAAAAGCTAATGGTTATGTGGAATTGTTCACTGTCATTGCCCAATCTACAAGTGCCCCCCTTATTTTCCTCCACACCAGTTATCATGTTGAAATCTCCCCTTAGGATCCACCATTTATTGTTGATGTGATTGGAAATACATTCCAAATGATGAAGGAAGGCTTCCTTTTCTCCTGTGGTTGTGGGGCCATAGACATTTGAGACAAAGCCTGGCTTGTTCAAACCAATGATTCTGAAGGAGGTTGTGATTGTCCATTTGGAGGTGAAGAATCCTTCCATAAGAATAGTGGTTGGGTTCCAAAGTATGACTAGACCTCTTGTAGTACCTTTTGTGTCTACTTATACTATTTTAGCTTGCTTCCAACATTTTGTGAGTATTTGAGTGGCTTCATCCCCCGCGCATTTAGTTTCTTGCAGAAGAAGAATGTTTGATTGTTCCTTCATTATATTTTCCCGAAGCAAGCATTGCTTGCTTCATGCATTCACGCCCCTAGTGTTCCAAGATAGAAAATTCATGAGGAGGGTAAGGGTTGGAGAGGAGGAAAGTTGTCCGATATTAGGTGGATCTGGCCCGAGTTCACAAGGAAATTTCCTACATCTTGAATGAGTTGGTTCTTTGGTTTTCTTCCCCTTTTCTTCTCTTCTTTAGTGGGTTTGCACTATTATTTTGAGCTCCCTCTTTGGATTCCCATATTCGAGTTGGCACAGGTCGATCATCCCATTGTGGAGTTGAGGAATACTTTATTCACTTTGTGTAACTGATCCTGGGGTATGGTGTGTGTTATCACATGAAGTTTTCAAGGCCCGTATGCATGTGTCGATTTACCCAAGTCTGTACCCTTGCCCCATTTTCATTAATTTTCTCAGCCATGTCCTTATTTTCCCCCCTTTGTAGTCGACAGATCTGTTTTCTACTTTCCCTTTCTATTTTGAAACCTCACTCCCTTAGCCTCTATCACTAATCCTTACATTGTCTAGTCATGTCGTCCAAGTCTTCATTGTCACAAGCCACAGCACTGAGAGCAGTCTAATATGGACTCAAATCAAGAGGGCATGGGAATCAGGAGTTTAAATGTTGTAAAATTGTTCAGAAAGGATCAAGAAATCCCAATTGATGAAAGGGAATATCTAGTCCATCTGATCATGAAGAGTCGAGGGTCGTATATCTAACATCGAAAAATATCGGAGGATCACAAATCAAGAGTTCGGGATTCTTGTCGTAAAGGTGCATTCATAGCCTGAAATCCTGATACCCGAAAAGTTGATAGTTTCAATCTGGGCCGTCCAATTAAGGGACGCATGGCACTAGATCGTAAGGATCGTGATTTCACGGATCGAGTTTCAGAAGTGGAACATGGTGCAAGACCCAGAAACGCGAAATCGCGAAACGCCCGAAAATTGGGCCCATGGTATTAGTACTTGATCACATGGGAAGCAGGTCCAAAAAGAGGGGCCAGTGCTCAACGCATAGTTGGTGTTTTGTGTTGTCAAGGAAAGGATCGTGGTTGTCCATTTTAAAAAGAAAGATCAACCATCGATCTCAAAGGCAGTTTCACGATTCCGGGCATTGTAATGTTGGAAGTCAAGGGGAGTGTAAACTCCCAAAACGAGAAATCCCGAGATTTCACATCAGATAAGCATGGGATCACAGCCCGTGGTCATGTGGGGAAAAGAAAGGGGGCTGCACAAGAGATCAAAGTGTTGGAGTTGGTCACAGAGAAGGATCTGCATGGTCTTGAGGCTCCAAAATTGACTAAAATGAATTATGAGTTCGCTTGGTGCATTCATGGGTGTTAGGCTTCACCCTAATCCTGATGAAAGTAGTTAATTAAAATGGGGAAGGTGGTTGAAACCTCATTTCACCACATAAATGGAAACCATGGAAGAGGTGGTCGTGAAGGGCAGATTGTCAACCGAAAGTTTCTTGTCATAGATTTTCTTGTGAAAAACATATCGATCTGACCTTGTGTCTGACAGAAGAATGTAAGTGTAGCCTAAAAGAAGAAGTAGTAGATGCCAAGCCTTGATTGCAATGAACAGAGTGTGATTATTAAGGGAGCGAGTTTCTTTGAGTATAAATACTCAGTTTTGATATTTTTTCATGGTCAATGGTTGAGCTAAGATCCCATATTGTAAAGTTTTAATGAAGCCTCTGGTTCTCTGGTTATGTATGGCCACTTGAGAATTCTTGTTTAATGACAGTCAACTTTCTTATCATCTCTTTTGCTTCTGATATTCAAGACTCAGGCATGGGTGATCGAGTCGAGTTTTTGTGACTGTATTGCAATGTATGTTTGATTGCAATATTATTATGATGTTTTCAATTTCCTGAAGTTTCGGGTTCAAGAGAATCTTGTATTCGAAGATTTTCCTCCTTAGCCTGCTGGAAGACCCGATGTTCATAGAAGACTTCTACTTTTCCTCATTGTTTCTTCCCTTTACTCACCCTTTAATACAACCTACTGACTGTAGTTAGATCAAGACCTCACTTAATTATGTATGTCAACCCAGTTTTCTGAGTTAGAACGATAACATCATGAGTCTGTGTCCATTAGACCACCTTTAAATTTATTTTCTGTGACATAAAAACTGATGGGTATAAAGCTTACCTCTGCCACAATCTAGGGGTGACTTCTGGTGCTAACATTTCTGGCACCGTTTTCGGTGACGAATTGAAGATTTTCCCAGGGTGGAATGACAACGAGCTTCTGATTTTGAATGTGCATCAGATATCAGAACCATTCAAGATTGCAATTATGTACCTGGCGACTCCATTAAGGAGATTCCATTGTTTCACCTGTGGCTTCCAAAGGTAGACACACGAGGTCTACTCCACAACTGCCTCTAGCAACTCCTAAAGCTAACCCAGAGAAAATTGTCAGAAGAAGAAACACCCTTCAAGAAAGTACTTCAGCTACTGAACCAGGTATTTCTGATGATTTTCACCATCCGCCTATAGCAAATCCAATAGATATTTCTCATTTTCATAATACACCCTCTATTGGAGTTTCTAGAAGTTTAAATTTTGGGAGTTTTCTTGTTGATCTCCCCTCTCCGAGCTTCACTACTCCTACTCCTATTAAAGTTGATGCATTTATGGAGAGGGAAACCTCAGCTCCCTCAAGTCCTCCATTATTTCCTTTTGTCCCCAGAAACACACCTCCAATCTCCCCTACCTAAACTCCATCCCCACCTAGTTCTCCTCTAGTTCACATCCCAATGGTGAGTGCTAATGCCCCTAGAAATATAATGGATGCCATAGTAGCTTCTAGATATGCCCCTCTCATTCTGCCTCAGCCTCTTAATGCCCTACCAATTGGTGGCTACCTTAAGCAACTGCCTAAGTTTATAGGAGAGGAAGATATAACTACAGAAGAGCATCTTGCAGCTTTCTATAGTTATGATGATAACTATGTAATAGTAGACAAAGATGTATGGATGAGGATTTTTGTCCATATCCTTGATGGAGAAGCCAAAAAGTGGTTCAGATCCCTAGCTCCCGAATCCATTATTGGGATTGAGGCTCTAGATGATGTCTTCTTGAGACAATGGGGGGATAAAAAAGACTTCATGTATTATATCATAGAGTTCGGATCCATAAAGAGAAAGGAGGGAGAACATGTCTCTAACTTCTCCAAAATATTCCACAAAATGTACAATAATATCCCTCCTAAGATAAATCCCACAGAAGCCTCTGCCAAGATTGCCTATGTTAGTTCTTTTGACCCTGAATTTTGCCTCTTGTTAAGAGAGAGAAGAGCTACCTCCTTAGCTTATATGAAAGATGCAACCTTTGAAGTAGAATATAACATATTGGAAGTTGACTGACTCAGGAATAAGGCTGATAAAGACAGGGAAAAGGGAAGATCCGAAGCCTCAACCTCTAGTTCCTCTTCCCTCCCCCCTCAAATGGATGAAGTAACTAAGTTACTAAAATCACTTTCAGCTAGGATGGAAAGGTTGGAATTGGAGGTAAATAAAACATATAGAAATCCTCAAAATGTTTATAACAGAGGAAACTTCAGGAGGCCGAATAACCATGATCCTCAAATTATGCAAAGAGATCCTTGGAACCGAGCCTCTTCAGAGAAACCTTGTCATAGATTATGGTGGAGAGGAAGAGGACCTTGACTCAGAAATTCATTGTCTCAAAGACACATCTCCTTCTCCTCACTTAACTCAATCAACATACGAGGAGTCTCTCATGGACATTCAATTAAACGAGCTGAGCAAGGGGAATAAGGCCAATGACAGCCTGAATAGATACAACCTCAGGTCTAAGAAGAAAAATAGGAATTCCAACATCCCTGATCAGCCTCCCAGAGAAGACAAGCCCGACAAAGATGACGGAAGAAATAGTAGGGAAAAGAGAACCCAGAAAACCCCACCATTGGTCAAAGGCCCTATCCTAGAGTTAAAACAAATTATGAATCTCCCCTCCTATTTTAACTTTGTGCATGAAATTCAAAAGATTAGGATCTTAGTACCCCTTTTAGATATGATCAAGCATGAATACTTTAAGAGATCCCTATATAAACTATTGTTTCCTGAACCTTTGAATCATCCCTTAGACTCAATCAATTTGCAAGACGAGAAGCCATTAGTTATCCTAGGTCCCATCGTAGAAGATAGAGATGAATCTTCCCCTCCCTTCTACACATCACTAAACATACATGACAAGGTACTTCATAATTGTTTGATGGACTCAAGGGCCTCTCATAACCTCATGCCCAAAACTATCATGGAAGAATTAGGTCTAGAAATCACAAAATAATACCATGACTTGTATTCCTTTGACTCCAGGAAAGTGCAATGTCTTGGGGTCATCAAAGATCTAGTTGTGACATTGTTTCAGCTGCCCATGAAAAGTGTGGTCATGAATATCATGGTGGTTGATGTTCCACCCAAGTTTGGCATGCTATTGTCAATATCTTGGATAAAAATACTTGGGGGAACATTGCATATGGACCTCACATATGCTACCATTCCTATGTTTTGGGGGGAGCATAGAATACTATACGAAGAAGATCAATTGGCTTACATTATCAACGATGAAGAAGATCCCACCAACCATCCTATCTTTTCACTTGAAACTGATTTGGGATCCAGCTTATTGCAGCTCATTGATGCCCTTGAGCCCCCTCTTGAGATCAGAGAGTACATTACTCTCTGTGAAGATTCTCCTCCGATTACCTTTGTGTGGAAAATGTTCTTTGATGGTGCCTCTTCTAGAGAAGGTGCTTGTGCTAGAGTGGTTTTCATATCACCATCCCAAGAGACCATACTTTCATACTACAAGCTATAATTTGAAACTACCAATAATGTAGCGGAGTATGAATCTCTTGTGTTGGGTTTGAGGGATGCAAAGACATGGGAATCAAAGAGATATCTGTGTTTGGGGAAGTTGAGCTGGTTGTAAACCAAGTCAAAAATATTTACCAGGCCAAGCATCGAAGGCTCAGATCTTATCGGAATGAAGTGTGGGATTTAATTGACATTTTTTTCTTGTCTTTAAACATTTCATTCATTGCAAGAGAGGAGAATACAATGGCTGACTCTTTGGCTGTTTCAACAAGCAATTTCAAAGTCTCTCTTCCACCCAAGCTCAGGTATGATATAGAAGTAAAATACAGAGCCTCCATACGTGACAATGTCAAGCATTGGAAGATATTTGAGGATGATCTTGAGATCAAGAGGTTCCTGGAAGCTGTTGATGAATTTTCTACATTACACATAGACCAGGATTCTGATTCTCAATGTAACTCACATGCTGATGTATTTTTAAAGAAAATCGATAATCATCATATTGTGCAGTTGTCGAGAAATCACATTCTTAAGGGACTAGTCCCTTTGGAAAGGACATTTGACAATAATGATATCGTAGTGAAAGCTTAGAGGCCGATTGATGATGTTGACATAGCCGAATGAAATATTGGCACAGAGAAAGACCCTAAGTATGTCAAGCTATCAAGCAGCTTCTCAAGGAAACAGAGGGTCCGATATGCTGAGTTAATAAAGGAATTAGCTGATGTGTTTTCCTGGACCTATGAAGACCTCAGAACATATGACATGACTTTCATTGAGCATAAGATTCCATTGAAGGAAGAGGCCAAACCATTTAGGTAGAAATTGAGACAGATAAATCCTATGCTCCTTCCTATTATGGAAAGGGAGGTAAAGAAGATGTTGGACGCCCAAATAATTTTTCCTTTGAGATATTTTGAGTGGGTGGAAAACCTGGTCCCGGTGAGAAAGAAGAGTGGGGAAATCAGACATTGTGTTGATTTCAGGAACCTGAACATGAGCTCAAAGAAAGACAATTACCCCTTACCAAAAATGGAACACATATTACAAAGGGTAACTGGTGCATCAAGGATATCCATGATTGATGGATTTTTGGGATACAATCAGATATCGGACCTACTTGAGGACATATAAAAAATAACATTCACCACTCCTTGGGGTACATTCATGTATTCCAAAATGGCCTTTGGACTAATGAACGCGGGGGTGAACTTTCATAGAGCCATGGATATCACCTTCATTGGAGAAAAGGACAAGTTTGTGGTCATCTATATGCATGACATTATAGTCTTTTCCAGATCAAATAGAGAGCACTGTGAGCATTTAAAATGGGTTTTCCTGAAATGCAGGAAATTTGGTCTCTCCTTAAATCCCAAGAAGTCTATGTTTTCCATGAAGGAGGGAAAATTGTTGGGAAATATAGTATCAACTGAAGAAGTAAGGATTGATCCCAATAGAGTTGAAGCAATACAAACCTTTTCACTCCCGAGATCAAGGAAAGAAGTCCAATCTTTCCTCGAAAAAAATAATTTTCTGAGGAGGTTTGTTTCCAACTTTACTGAGATGGTAAAGATTATAACAACCATGTTGAGGAAAGGAAGCGAATTCAAATGGACTATCAAGTCTCAAAATTCCTTTGATAAAATAAAGAAGGCCTTGACTGAAGAACTTGTGTTGATCAGTCCTGATTACTCAAAGGATTTCCTTATTTTTTCATTTTCTTCATTTGACACTGTAGAGGTTGTTCTCTTGCAGAAAAATGTTGAAGGGTTGGAGCAACCCATTTCCTTTTTTAGTCAGGCATTGAGAGATGTTGAGGTGAAATATGACATCATGGAGAAGTAGGCCTACACTTTGGTTAAAGCTCTCAAATATTTCAGAGTCTATGTCCCGCAATCAAAAGTCATCACATACGTCCCTTCAGCTGTCGTTAAGGAAATTCTCATTCAGTTAGACATACATGGGAGGAGGAGCCAACAGATTGCCAAAATCCTTGATTTTGATCTAGATATCAAGCCCACCAAATTGATCAAAGGTCAAGGTTTATCCAGGTTGTTGGCTGAATCTAATTGTAGATATTTGGTGGTAAATTTTGTCAATAACTACTCAGAAAGTTAGTAGGCTGAGTTGTCTGATACAAATGATCAGGTGGACCCCCCATTAGCAGGATGTCCTTGGTAAAAGGATGTCATATATTTTATGTAGAAATTGCAGCCTCCCAATGGCATGCAAAGGAACAAGGCTATATCTTTAAATATCAAAGTAATTAAATATTTCCTTGTTGATCAAATCTTATATTGGAAAGACCCCCTGGGGGTGATTTTGATATGTTTAGACCCACACGAAGAAAAAAAGATTATGTCTGATTTTCACGACAATCCGTGTGGAGGACATCACTTATGGAGAATGGTGGCCTAAAAAATTCTTAGGGATGGATATTTTTGGCCTACTCTATTCACTGATGTTTTCACAAAAGTCAGAGCCTACGTTAAATGTCAAAGATTCTTCGGAAAGTAGCAGCTAAAGTCCCTTCCATTGCAACCTATGGTTGCTTCAAGGCCCTTCCAGCTGTGGGGCCTAGAATTCATTGGGGAAATTCATCCTGCATCTAGTGGTCCACATAGATGGATACTGACTACCATAGATTACTTTACCAAGTGGATAGAAGCTATTCCCACAAGGAGTGATTCTCATAGGGTGATCATCGGTTTCTTGGAGGATATCATAGAAATATTTGGTTTTCTGAGAAGAATCGTCACAGATAACACATCGTCTTTCAAAGATGAACCATTAATCCAATTCTATGAGCAATTTGGAATCGAGTTGATTCACTCTACCCCATACTACCCCTAAGGCAATGGACTAGTAGAGTCCTCTAACAGAAGCCTCATCAAGATCATTAAAAGATTGTTAGAGGATAAAAATAAAGCATGGGATTCAAAACTCAAGTTTTCTCTGTGGGTTGATCGAGTGACAACGAAAATATCTCTCGGTTTCTCTCTGTTCCATCTCATATATGGAATTGAAGAAAATTTTCCCTCTCAGTTGGCCTTCCTAGTGGAGAAATTATTTCAATATCACCAAGGTGATCCCAATGATATGATTAGAAGAATCCAACAACTGGTCGAAGCGAAAAAGGAAAGAGAATAGCTATTAGATAGAGCACATGAGAATCAACAGAAGATCAAGAAGGATTTTGACAGGAAGGTGAGGAAAGAGGATTTCCTGCTGGGAGATATAGTAATTAAATGGTAAGCAACCAAGCAGGAGAGAGGCAAGCATACTGAATTTGAGGCATTGTGGATTGGCCCCTTCAAGATTTCTAAGGCATTCCCAGACAACACTTATAGGTTGCAGAAATTGGAGGGCAATGAAGTTTTTGGTGGCCCTGTAAATGGACACTCCCTGAAAAAAAAATCTGTTTAAAGCTGCAACCAGCGTCCCACCATTGTAAATATCGTTCCTGCTTTATTTTTTATTTTTATTTTTATCTTTTTATGAGTCTTAGAATCTATAACCCAACAACTAAGACATTGGAACTACTTGTTCTTTGCATCTCCCAGGGAGCATGCCTTCCCCTATGGAGACAAATGTTATCACATGAAGTTGTCAAGGCCTATAGGCATGTGTCGATTTACCCAAGTCTGTACCCTTGCCCCATTTTCATTAATTTTGTCAATCATGTCCTTATTTTCCCCCCTTTGTATTCGAAAGAGCCATTTTATTCTTGCCCTTTCTATTTTGAAAGCTCACTCCCTTGGCCTCTATCACTAATCCTTACATTGTCCAGCCATGTCATCCAAGTCTTCATTTTCACAGGCCGCAACACTAAGAGTGGTCTAATATGGACTAAAATCAAGTAGGCGCGGCAATCAGGAGTTCAAATGTTGTAAAATTGTTCAGCAAGGATCACAAAATCCCAATTCACTAAAGGGAAGATCTAGTCCATCCGATTGTGAAGAGTCGAGGGTTGTTGATTTGACATCGACAAATATCAGAGGATCGTGAATCGAGAGTTTAGGATAGTTTTCATAAAGGTGCATCAATATCCTGAAATATCGATACCCGAAAAGCTGATGGTTTCAATATGGGTCATCCAATTAAGGGATGTGTAGCATTATATCAGCAAGATCGTCATTTCATGGAATGGGTTTCATAAGTGGAACATGGTGCAAGACCCCGAAACATGAAATCACGAAACTCCCGAGAATTGGGCCCGTGGTCTCAACACTTGATCACATGGGAAGTAGGTCTAGAAATAGGGGCCAGCGCTCATCGCATATTTGGTGTTTCGTGTTGTCAAGGAAAGGATCATGGTTTTCCATTTTAAAGAAACACTGACCACCGATCACAAAGGAAGTTTTTCGATTTCGAGCATCGTGATGTTGGAATTCAAGGGGAGTGAAAACTCCCGAAATGTGAAATCGTGATATTTTTCATCGGATAAGCATGGGGTCACAGCCCACAGTCACATGGGGCAAAGAAAGGGGTTGTGAAAGAGATAAAAGTGCTCAAGTTGGTCATAGAGAAGGATCTACGTGGTCTCAAGGCTCTAGAATTGACTAAAAGGAATTATGAGTTCTCTTGGAGAATTCATGGGCATCAGGCTTCACCCTGATCCCGATGAAAGTAGTTAATGAAAATGGGGATGGTGGTTGAAACCTCATTTCACCACATAAATGGAAATCATGGAAGAGTCAATCGTGAAGGGAATATTGTCAGCCTGAAGTTTCCTGTCATAGATTTTCTTGTGAACCCGGTACCGATCCGATCTTGCATCTGATAGAAGAATGCAAGTGCAGGCTGACAGAAGAAGCAGTAGATGCCAAGCCTTGAATGCAATGAATAGAGTGTGCTTCTAAAGGGAGCGATTTGCTTTGAGTATAAATACACAGTTTTGATATTTTGTCATGGTAGATGGTTGAGCTCAAATATTGTATTGTAAATTTTTAATGAATCCTCTAGTTCTCTGGTTATGTATGGCCACTTGAGACTTCTAGTTTAATGACACTCATCCTTCTTATCGTCTCTTTTTATTTTGATATTCAAGACTCGAGCATGGGTGATCTAGTTGATTTGTTGTGACTATATTGCAATGTATTTTTGATTGCAATATTATTATGACATTTTCAATTTCCCGAAGTTTCGAGTTCAAGAGGATCTTGTATTCGAAGCTTTTCCTCCTTAGCCTGCTAGAAGACCCGATGCTTATAGCATACTTCTACTTTTCCTCACCAGTTCTTCCCTTTACTCACCCTTTACGACAACCTACTGACTGTAATTAGATCAGTACCTCACCTGATTATGTATGCTAGCCCAATTTTCTAAGTTAGAACAATACCATCTTGAGTCTGCGTCCATTAGACCTCCTTTAAATTTAATTTTCATGACATACAAACTGATGGGTATCAGGCTTACCTCTGCCACAATCTAGGGGTGACTTTTGGTTCTAACAGTGTGTAGTTGTTTTTTTTAGTAGGCTTGTTCTAGGTGTACCATATCTATTCTTGCTAGTTCCTGATCCTCCAGATCTATGTCAGGGTCTCCTATTTCAGGTCCTAGATTCGTTGGGAGAGAGGCCTCTATGGTGGGGATTTGAGTGATTGTGAGATTAAGTGGGATGGATTCTGGATTATCTTGAACTTGCTTTGAGTCTGTTGGATTTGACAAGGGAAGGGAGGTATTAATGAGATTTTCTAGAAGTTTCTGGAGGGATTCAAAAGAGTTATTGGTTGAGGGTCCAGAGGGGGTCTGAGGAGGCACTTTTCTGGCCAGCTACCTATGGTGCCCCATGACTTGAGTGAAACCATCCTTTTGTTTTCCAAGATCCTCAGGGTTTGATTTGTTGGGTTTATTTAGGGGGGAATCGTAGAAGAGATGGCCATGTTCATGACACTTTCGGTAGGGGAGGGGAATATTCTCATAGTCTAGGGTTTGGGACCATTCTTCATCTTGGTAATCTAAGTTTATGGCTCTTGGTAGGGGTTTGGATATATTTAAATAGACACAAATACGTGCATAAGCGGTGTACCTTTATTTTTTTGCTGCCTCATAATATTTTACGTAGATGCTAATAGTATTGCCTATGCCTGCTAGGATTTCCTCCAACCAAAAATCCTAAGGTAAGGAGTAAATTCACAGCCAAACTGGTGCATTCATGAAGTCTTCCTCTCTTGATTGAACTTTTCTGTCCAGAAACAGAGGAAAAATCCTACCGAGTTTTAAAAGTATGATCCCCCTTCAAATATTTTGTTTTTTTCCTCAAGGTTATGCAGAATGATGGTGAAGAATTCCTTTGAACCGAGTTGAAGGTCATAGTGACCTTTGGGATTCCACCAGTGTTGAATCCATTTCACTAAATATTTCGTTGATGGCCATAGGCCCAAAAATTTTCCCACCAGGGTGAAATCCTTCATGTATTTCTTATGATCTTATATTCTTGGAGAGTTGATTGTATATTTGGGGGAAACATGAATCTATGGAATGCATTTCCTAGGTTCCTAGGTGCGAGCCACTTTTGGATGGTTTGTTTCAAGGTCGATCTCCATGGGTTTTTCCTTCAGCAGATCATCCTCCCAAAGAATTTTTTTCATTTCTGCTGGAAGTTCAAAGGGCGGTCTCTTGAAGTGTTTGATGCCCAGCTCGGGGGCGATGAAAAAACTATAAGAGGGTCCAGGATGCCCCCCTTCCTCGACCTCATAGTCGCATTAGGAACTCAGGGTGACGTGCACAAAGGGGCTCAGGTTGGAAACCCTAGAAGAGCAAGTTTTCCTTAGGCACTCGTGATAATATTTATAATGTCATTGTTATTATGCTTGATTTTATTCATGTTGTTAATTAGTTTATTTAATTTATTGTCATGTGTGAGTGTGGATTTATTTTAATTGTCATGAGTGTTGTGAATCTTAGGTAGTTTTATTATTTTTCATAGTGTGTTTAATTACCACATTTCAATTAATTCATTTGTGGTGTAGATTAGTGGGAACACTTTGTTTTATGACCACATGTTTATCGGGGAGTAGATATTTTAGTTCAATTTATTTATCCAAGTGTGTGAACTTTTCCTTTTCATCAATTTAGCTTCTGTCAATAGATT
>CBVK0100526807.1:0-10292 GCA_900067695.1 Picea abies
TTTTTGGAAATACTATAATGCTTCAAGCAGCCCACAAAAATAAAACACAAGTAAATCGGGGTCTACACCTCCATTGACAAAATTCTAAAATTAATAAATTAAATTAAATTATTTAATTATTTTTCATTTAAAAATAACTATAAAACAAAAAAAATTGTAATTATTATAATTCTTAAAGTATTATATATTAAAATAAATGATTTAATTAATTTTTATTTAAAAAATAACTATAAAAAAAAATGATAAAATTACGGTTAATGGTTAAATAACTAACAATCAAATACCAAAATTAAAAGAAGTGTAGAATTGTATAGTAAAAAATACACTCAACCCAAAAAAAACATAAATAGAAATACACCTTGAAATATATGAAATTAAATTTGATGTGTGTATATTCTATCATATATGTTCACTTATGTTTTTTTTATTATTAAAATTTTGTTGTTAAATGAATTTTATATTTTTTAATTATATTTTTTTATGTCTGGAGGAACAGAAACTAGTTGAGCACGTGCTTGCGTTACATGATGCTCCTTATGCGACACACAAGGTAGAGGGGAGTTGAACTTGAATGGAACTTCATTTTCACGGCACTTGCCAATTGAGCTGCCCCCCGGAGGCTATATTTTTTCATTATTAAATACTCATAAAATTTATTTTTCAAAATATTTTCATTGTATTTTTTAATAAAAAATATTTTATTATGAATTAAAATTTTATTTTTATGTATATTTCTATTTATATCTCTCTGCTGATGTTTATTGTTCGCTGAAATTTATGAATAGATAAAACTTTTTAAGCCTTTCATTTATTTTTAATTTTTCCAAACTTATAGAGGATAAGGCTAAATTTTTTTAATGCTAATGCTGTGTATACACAGCTGTCACCCAACAACGAAATCGAGAATATGTCCGTCATTGGAAGTGTCGGACTTCATGCCCGGGTGTCTTTACTACTATTGGTTCCAACTCGCAAAATTAATTGATTTTCTATCTGATGCTTTGAATTTTCCAACGAAAGAGCCCACCTCCTCTTCTTCACACAAAACCCTTTATTCTTCTCTGCTAAGGGCCCCGAATTCTGCTATAAAAGCTCCACGCCAGCTTCGAATCGAATCATCATTTTTTTTTTCCAATCATGGATGCCCAGCAGAAGGTCATGGGTTCTAGAGTTTTGGTGGTGAATTCTATCAAATCATGGGATTACATCTTGGCTCAAGCCCATGCCCAAGCCTGCCAGGTTAGTCAACATTTCTGTTTGATCCAACTTATGATTTCCTGATTTCATTTGTTGCAGATTTCTGTATATCTCTGCTCTGTATTTTACAAATGGTATGGATAACTTGGTGAAGATACAGATTTCTTTTCTGTAAAATGATTGGAGTTCTATTTGTTTATATAAGGATTTGAGGCCATTGCAGGTTGTAGTGTACTTTACTGCGTACTGGTGCGCGCCCTCGAAATACATGGCGGGATTCTTCGAGAATCTGGCGTTGAAGTATCCGGACATCCTGTTTCTGTCAGTTGATGTGGATGAAGTGAAAAGAGTTAAAGATAAAATGGAAGTGAAGGCCATGCCCACCTTCTTGTTAATGAAAAAAGATGTGCAGGTCGACAAAATAGTGGGAGCCAATGCTGATGAGCTGCAGAAAAGGGTGGCCATCTTTGCACAGATGGCCCGCAAACCCGCGCAGGACCAAGCCTTACCCGGCTAAAATTATCTTTCATTAAATT
Organism: Picea abies; assembly: GCA_900067695.1. Taxonomy (NCBI): domain Eukaryota; kingdom Viridiplantae; phylum Streptophyta; class Pinopsida; order Pinales; family Pinaceae; genus Picea; species Picea abies. Next base: position 1,734 of record CBVK0100526807.1, read on the forward strand.
TGCACAAGCATTTGCAGAGTAATATACATATATCTCTGTGTGTTTTTCCTGTAATATATTGTTTCTATGGCTTTTAAATTGTCTGGGGCTCTGTATCCGAAACAGACATTCACTAGAAAATTCTTGTATGGTTTGTTTACTCCGAGATTTGGCTTTCACATGATGTGTTATATGTGATAATCCTCTTCACCAATTTATTCATAGCTTGTGCATATCATTTCATTTCAGTATTCTTTTTTTTTTTGGAAAAGTTGTTTTGTTATTCAATTTTGAATTAAAGTCAATTTTTCAATAAATATAGGCTTGAAGCCATTACAACATACTTATTATAAGTTTTATTCACGTCATTATGTGAATGAATCAAGATAGGGAGGATAACAATCATTCCTCATAACTGTTTTGCTATTCAATTTTGAATTAAAGTCAATTTTCCAATACATATAGGCTTGAAGACATTACAACATACTCATTATGAGTTTTATTCATGTCATTATGTGAATGGAACCAGGGTGGGGAGGATAACAACCATTCCTCACAACCATCCAAGCTACACCCAATTGACAGATTATGTGAATGGAACCAGGGTGGGGAGGATAACAATCATTCCTCACAACCATCCAAATTACACCCGATTGATAGTTAACTATCAGATCTGATGCTGTGGTTTAGCAGTATTTTAATTAATAATTTTATATTAATTTTGTTAAGTAAAAAAACATAATGACAAATTCCTGGAATCCTATATATAGTTTTACCTATTAAACATAAAATATGAATTTTGATGGATATCCATGCTATTCATGATGGACAATATGGATGTTGATGAATTATCATGTTGGACACTTGTTTTTTTTATTATAGTGGGAAAACCTATTATAACTTAGTTGTCAATTAGTGGTAGGGACAGTCATTGCTTTCTGTTATCTTCTCTGCTATCTGTGAAGCAGGTAGACTCATCACCCTTATTCAAAGGAGCAGACTTTCACACTGGTCAAATGCCTCTGGATAGTGGTCAATAATAACAGGTTTCCTTGCCTGTTAACTCTTAGCCAAACATCAACAGTTTTAGATCATATTCCAAGACCACATACTAAACAACCCATATCTAAAATAAACATCTTTACACTAAATTTAATAATTATTTTTTAAATTAAAAAATTATATACATATACAGTTTTATACATCTACACTATCACAAAATATTGAAAAGATTTTTTTTTAAATACCAACTTTATCTAATATATTAAATTTTACATTGATAATGTTTATCATTCTCTAAAATATAAAGTCGATAAAAATTAGAGTATTAATATATTCTAAAAATTTTGACTACAAGATTCCCCTAAAATCAACATCAAATATAGTCTTGATGTTTTCCAAAGTTTGAGATATAGAAATAATATTTTTTTGTCAATGTGAACAATACACAGCGTGTTTAGTTTAATTTAATTGATTTTTAATGTGTATGTTTAATAGTTAAATTTAGTAATAGGATTTAACAAGGATGAAATAAAAAACGAAAACTCGTTAGTTTAAGGTTAATACTTCGTTTTGATTAACCCGGTGGCTATTTGGCGTTGAAAAGCAATTTTCTTAAGTCTTCATTAAAATGAAGGAATCAATTCCTCGAACAAAATACTTTGCTTAAAATTTTGAAAAAATTCTTCATTAAAATGAAGGGAACGATTCCTCGACGAAAATACTATGCTTACCTTAATGAAAAGTATACATTATTTAATTTATTGTATTTGAAGATGAAAATAAATTTTTGATAGAGTTGTATTTATTTATATTGATTTATTTATTTTTTAAATATAATTTAATTAAAATTTATTATATGAAGATGAAAATAAATATTCAAATTTTGATAGAGTCATATGTTTTAATAAACCTCTTTTATAACTATGAATTTGAAATTAACCATAACTAAAAATCTAGTATTTTCTATTGAGATCTAAATATCTAATATTTAAATAAATTTGAAGTTTGCATACATCTTTTGAACACCAAGTTGAGCCTTGTACAAAGAACAATGAGTTTCACTCAAAATGAATTTACTAAGACATTTTTATGCTACAAAGATTTTATTGTCATTTTCAAATTTTGGTTTTGAAATATTTCTTATTTAACTAAATTAAAATATTTTTAGTTATTAAAATTACAATTAAAAAAAATAAAATTATTTGAATAAACAATAATAATATGTGAGATCGTAGGTTTTCACACTTAGTCATAATGTTTTTTAAGTTTTTTAGACATCAATTGTGTATGATATTGAAACATTTAAAGTTTCAAGTGGATACTCACTTCAACCATTTTTAGGGGCAAATAAAGATGAAATAATAGTAGAAAACTTGAGGGGCAAATAAAGATGAAATAATAATAGAAAAGAGTACTTGAGTGGATATTTATAGAATTATAAATGAAGGTAATAGTTGTGAAAAATGATTAAAATAATAAAGTAACAATGAGACATAAAAGTTATTTAATGTTAATCTTAATATTAAAACTAAAAAAAAGTTGAAAAAAAATTTAAGAAATATAATTTATTAAGTTTGTATATTCAAGAAACTAAAATGATGACTAAAAAGGAAAAAAAAATAGTTCCTTTGATGTACAAACTTAACAAATTATATTTCTTAAATTTTATTTTCAACATTTTCTTTTAATTTCAATCTTAATTTAATTTGTAATTCTATAAATATCCACTAAACACTATTTTCTATTATTATTACAGTTTTATTTATACTTTAAATGAGTAAAATGTCCAATCCATAATAATAAAATAAGTGAATATATATTTAATGAAATACTAATATTTTTCTCCATATAACAAAAAGTATATCTTTGTCTAATAAAAATATTAAATAATTTAAAATAATAATTAAATTAAATTTTAAAATAAAGGTTTTATAATTAAACTATCTATCTTACATAATAATTATATATAATAGATTTTGTAACACGTTACATTTAGATTTCAAAATATATTATGTGATTCTAAATCTCTAGGTATGTTCTAAAGAATTGAATACAATTTGTTTAATTTTATAATAACTTTACAAATTCAAATTTTTAGGATTCTAAATATTTAGGTATGTTCTAATAATAGAATATAATTAGTTTAATATTATAATAATTTTACAAATTCAAACTTATACGTTCAGTAGGAATTTTCTAAACTCTATTACCTACTTTCATATCCCATCCTTAATATATTATGTAGGAAAAAATACATATATTTTATAGCTAAGATGGCTCACAAGAATAGCGTATCTTTCTTCATACACAATGTGTTTTATATATAAATATATAGTATGGTTCACAAGAATAACGTGTCTTTTTTCATACACAATGTGTAAATATATAATAATATGTCATTTCTAGTTGAATAGGCCTTTAGATGACTATATGAAATTGGATTATCCATAAGAAATCCTATCTCATGTTTGACTCAATTATTGCCGTGATAACATTTATTATATTCAAGGGACTACCATTTACATGTTTCTATTGAAAAGTTGTTGGTCAACATTCGTTTATCAAAGTTCAAAGCCTTTTGGTCATATTTTCTATTTTGTATAACTCATATTTAATTATTTTTTTTATTATATGGTTTGTGTGAATATTGCTTATACTTGTCATATTAGTAGAAAATTATAAGGCTACAAATTGGGACTGGCTCGTAGTAAAGGTAGAAACAAAAATTGGACACTAGTGCAACAGATGGCTTTCCATAGGAGGCCGCTACACTCTTATCAAAGCTTTCCTAGAAGGACAACCAGTATACTTGATGGCTCTTGCAGTTATACCTATTATGGTCTTGGATAAACTAAGGAAACTTACATACAACTTCCTCTGGTTAGGTAGCAAGGACCGTCACAAGTTGCACCTCTGCAACTGGGAAACACAGACCAAACCGAAAATCAAGGGCGGATAGGGGATTAGAAATATATTCCAATTTAACAAAGCACTGGCCACCAACTCCCTCTGGCGTGTATTGACAACAAAAGGCATATGGATCTTTGTCATAAAGGACAAATATCTGCCATACATCTCTGGCACAACTTGGCTAAGAAATGCAACCCTTCCCACACGGGCCGTGTCTCAGATTTGGAGGAATTTGGTGAAAACGACAATCTGGATCACGCATTGGCTTTGATGGAAGCCGGGTTCTGGCCATACTATCATACTTGGCAGGGACTGCATATTAGGACTCGGCCAAGCCTCTTACCCGTCTCCACAATCGATTAAACTACTAAATTCAAAGAATACCAGATATCTCTTCCAAGCCAAGATTTATAAGGAAATCGGGATCCCGACTGGAGGCTGGAAATCTGGTCTTGATTTGGAACTACCAACAGAACTCCCTGTGGAGTGGGATACATACTTCTTGAAGCTTACTCATGCGGGCATTCAACTTCATGATGTGGAGGATCAATTAATGTGGTCTGGAGGAGATAGTTCGGGACGCATATCCATAAAAAATTTATATTCTGCCATCACAAACTCACTCTGGCAAAACAATATTTTTGGTTGGAGAAAAAACCTATGGAACTAGAAAATACCACAAAATATAAAGATATTCACTTGGTTAACTGTTGAAAACAAAATCCCCACCTGGGATAACCTCCAAAGGAAAGGATGGGATGGCCCCAACATCTGTCAACTTTGCTACAGGGATGATGAAATAGTTCTACACCTCTTTTCCAAGTGCCACTTCACTCGCCTTGTATGGGACATAATTTATTTGGACCAACACATAAGCACTGTCTGGAATGGGACTTCCATATTTGCCTGCTTTGATCATTGGACAACCAGAGAGTGCAACTACAAATTACTTCCTCCAATGGTCAATTGGTTTATCTGACTAGCTAGAAATAATAAAATTTTCGATAATAAGCCTCCCTCTATTAGCATTGTTGCTTATAAATCACTTGGCATGTACCAAAACTGGAAAGAAATATACCCAGTCAATTTGGTAAAACAGATAAAAGTAAGTCCACTTATCACAGAGGATACACCCACGGGGTGGTTTGATGGATCAACTCAACACAGTGGGACATTGAGTGGTGCATGTGGACTGATAAGAATTACAAAAGACTTTATTTACATATGGACTTTTTGTTGTGGCTCGGGCACCAACACAAGGGCAGAGCTATTGGGTGCATGGGTTACTCTTCACTTGGCCTCCAGATTAAACATTGAATACCTACAATTGATCAGGGACTCTAGAATTATCATAGATTGGTTGAATCACAAGGGTAAGCTACAAACTATCTCACTCTTGGCCTAGAAGGATAGAATCATATTACTTCAACGCCACTTCAAGAAGCTCATCTTCACTCATACCTTCCAAGAGTACAACAAGGAAGAAAACCTACTATCAAAGGAAATATTACATAAAAAAGAAGGCATGATTACATACAGCCACTGGCTGGATGGACATGAGGGCCCTACACATACTATAAAAATATTTTAGGACTGGATGCTCCGGTTTTTTTTTGTTGGCAGATACAACATATTGTCATGTTTTCTAGAACATGTGTAACAACAAACTCTTGGTATTTTCTACATACTTTTGTTTTCTTTTTTTGACTTATAGTAATCTGTAACAACTATACTTCCAACTTTGCTCTTTCTCCTTCTAATTGGTTGGAAGACCACTTGTAGGATAAATATATTCACGTCAGTCGATTCATTATGGTGATTGTAATCATGTTGTGAGAACACATTATATATTAATATAATTGAGTAGTTTTTTCTGTTGGAAAAGTTCACGGTCCTGCAATTCACAAGTCCACATTACCAACACTTAATGTTTTTTTTCCATTTTTTCATGTATCCATTCTTCATTTCTTATACTTATTCATTTCTTTCATTTTTGGGATTCTCGTTGTAGGTATAAGTAATGTCTCAAAAGGTCTTCACCCCACAAACCCGCAACCCACACTTCTGTACACTCCAAAATGACTGTGTATTTCTGCAACACACAAAATGGACCGTTATGGTAGTTATCTTATTTTTTTATTGTGGATGTCTAAGTTACCCTCCTCCCTTTTCATATCCCATATCCCACAAACCCATATCCATCAAAACGCACCCCACATCACTCACTTTACACTTCCATACTTTACCATTTTTCATTTATCCCAATAAAAAGTCACATTCCCCAAGAGAATTTATGATCCTACTTTCATATCAGGTGGCACACGTTATGAATTAATACCATTATTAAATAATGTTGTTGTCATAAAATATCTGCCTTAAATCCAAATCAAATCATGCAATTACAATTTCGAACTAAGTGCTACAACATGTGATATCAAGGAAATACGCAGAGAAGTTAGTAAATAAATAAATCCTCGCTATAAATTCTTGCTTCGACGGAACCATCACCTATTCACTCAAATTAACCTCTTCCAAGTATGTCAAATAAGAAAAAACAACTCTATTGTGGAGACATTGTTAATACACAGTTATGAGAAGACTGCTCATTTCATTGGTTTGAAGCATTCAAATGGTACTCAACACTTTCACCTGAAGAAAGGAGTTCAAACAAATTTTGGACTTTCGGGATTGCATTGGCTTAGTGTATGTCAAAAATGTCATATTTTAAATAATTAGTGCTATCATGTGATGATAAGTTCAATAATGAGATAAGAATAATTCAATTTCAAGGAAGGACACATGTTTCTTTAGAACCTACAGTTTTTAGGAGAATGCTTAGACTCCTAGATCCTACCATAACGTTCAAAATATTTGAATTCGATGTTTTCTTAAAGGCCGACCATGGGGGAACAAATATCTTGGACAACTTTCTCATAGAGTCATTAGGTTATTCTAGAAACTTTTCCCAACTAGAGGTATGTTATCTTAAATACACATATAAAGAGTTCTCATTGTTGTTTTCCAGAATCATTGGAAAATATTCCACAACCACTATCCTAAAATGTGTGTTGTATGTTATTCACTACTCAGTTCATGAGGATGTCATGTTTGACTGGGCTCATATTATATTGATTGAGGTTTCCTTTAAACTAGGAAACTTTTGAAAAACCAAAAAAATCTTTATGAGTTCTTATTTAATTTTTGCAATTGCATGTTGTCACATATTCAAAGACTTTCCTCAAGAAAGAAATGTGGATTTCAATAAGCATCTATTTCAATTCTGGTATCCTGCACTTTGGAAGCACAAAGCTCCATACCATTTCCATGAGGTACATAATGTCTTTTTATTTGTCTTTAAGAAGTTAGTTCACAGTCCAAACACATCCATATTTTCAATAGAAGCAACTACCTTTTGAGAAAGGAAAGGATTTTTTGAAACTCTCAATGATTTAAGTTACATCAAACTCTACGACTTTCAAGGAAAACCTTCTTTATTACCTTTTTATGTATCTGAAAAATTCTTTACAATTGAATTTTGCAAGAAATACAAATTTTGGGAACATTTTTTCAATGAAAAGAGAAAGAATAAATCCATTCCACTACCCTAGAGAATTGGAGAGATCACTTTTAAAAATATCTCTCATTTGGATGAATTTGTTTTTCATTTTGATAACTTTGAGTTGAGGGAAATTCCTGAAATTCAGAGCTTTGACCTTGATGAATTATTCATGGCACGCATGTATGTAATTCGTTATGGTTTTTTGTTTAACAAATCTACTCAATTAAAAAAAGGACAGGATAATAAAAACCCTCTGGAATCCATTACTAAAAAAAATCATGATGATATTGATACCTTGGTTAGTACAAATGACCAATACAAACAAAAGGGGATAACCACAAGGAGTGGTAACTCTAACCTAGAATCACCCAATTTTTCACACAAAATATCATCTAGAAATAATACAGGACTCAAGGAAACAATTAAGAACAAAGGAATTCTCATTCTGTAAATTATGGTGATAGAGGGGACGAGGACCCTTCTAAAGGTGATATTGAAAAATCACACAAAGTCCTTGTATGTCCCAAAATAAAAAGAGAAATAGCTCAAAAGGTAGGACAAGATGCACCTGAATTTGAACTCAAGGACATGGAAGTTCATGTTGTAATAGGAGAGCTCGACTCGGATGAGAAAAGACTAATTGAGAACTTAGAAATAACAAAGGAACTGACTTGTCAAGAGACATTAGTTTTTGAGGAGGAGTCTGTCACACTGCACCACATGACCTTCAATAAAAATTCAAATAAATTGTTGATTGAGAAAAATAATTTGAAAAATAAGAAGGTTGTTGAGAAATGGAATTCATAAATTGATATTCAAGGGGCAATACCTTCTAAAGTTATGTAATTTATTGAATCCGTAGGGGAAGCCATAAAATATTCAATTGAAGAAATAGAAAAAGAGAACCTGATTTTGAAGGAGAGAGTAAAGGAATTGAAGAATTCTTTGATGCCAAGGCCCTTATTTGTTGAGCCAATTGTTTCCATCCAACCACTTAGTAGTAAAGAATGTTGACTTTTCATAAAAGATGATATTGTATGTGAATATATTATTACAATGATGAGTGTTCCATATATATAGAGCATATGGTGACCATCCATGAAAGGATG
>CBVK0100526808.1:0-10288 GCA_900067695.1 Picea abies
GTATGTTTTTACTTCTACACGCGCGCACACACCGTAACTTCAAAAAAAAATTTGCACCTGTATACAAGAATGGTTGTCGTAACGAGGCGGTTCGTTACATATGGTATCAGAGCGGGTTCGGCCCGCGACTTGGGATTCACTACGGGTTCCGTTGACATGATGGTATTGATTATTCTGTTGCTGATTGAGTTGTTTTCCTGTGTGCAGGTCATCATGGTTAGAGGACGCCGTGGAGGCAGACGACAAGGTGCTAGGGGAGGAGGCGTGACGCCTCCAGCAGCATCCACACCTGAGGGGTCTAACCCCCAGGGAGGCGAGCAGGTCCTTGGACAAGAGCAGATTGCAGTTGCCGATGTAGTGGGGATGATGAGATCTTTCCAGCGCATGTCTAAGGCGCTGATCAGCAGATTAGACAGAGATGAGGCCAGGGCGCCGACACCTGCAGAGGTTCCGCCGCACGCGCCGGCCGTTACTGGCAGTATACACCGCGAACTCGAGAAGGTGAAATTTCCCGAGTTCTCTGGTGCCCCGGATGGTGCCGCCGCCGAGGCATGGTTGGAGAATATGGCGATGTGCTTCGCACTTCGCGACTATACCTCCAACATGAAGGTCCGCATGGCGGTCTTCCAGCTAAAGGGGAGCACTCTTCTATGGTGGAAGATGCTCCTGCCGCAGCTAAACATGGTCGTTGAAGACGTGTCATGGGAACTGTTCGAAGAACGGTTTCGAGAGAGATATCTCTCTAAGGAATTCATTGAGCGTCAGCTCAATGAGTTCAACGCGTTACGACAGGGAGGTCGTACCGTGCCCGAGTACGAGGCACGTTTTATGGAGCTGCTCCGGTATGCTCCGCATCTGAACATTGAGAAGCTCAAGGTCAACAGGTTCGTATTTGGCCTTAACGACAGCTTGCGTGCCAAGGTTAGGATTCTGATGCCTCAAACCTTGCACGACACTGTCCAAAAGGCCCTCATAGCAGAGGAGGAGCTTATCAGCGGGGGTCAGACCAGGACTCCATCGAGACCAGCAGGGCAGGGTTCCGTTGGCACGCCACAGCATCAGACACCGGCGAGACATACGCCGGGATATCGTGGCTTCCAGAGGGGATCCACGTACACTACACATCGACGACCGCTACCTCAGCAACGAACACCTTACCGAGGACCACAGCAGTAGCAGCAGCGTCTCCTGCAGCAGCAGTTCAGACCTGTTCAGCAGAATAGACCAGGGTTTCCGGCCGGCGGGCCATCTTCTTCTACTTCGGGAACCAGGACTACTGGGCCGAAGAAGGGGTGTTGGACGTGTGGGGAGCCACACTACCAGCGCGATTGTCCTATGGAGAGGGCCAGAGCGTCCGGATCAGCCGGACCAGCTACAGTGGGGGATATGGGCAAGGCCCATCAGATTCACACAGCGGTGAATAACCACCAGGCAGAGCACCAGTCTACAGTGCTCGAGACGACAAGTATTGTCTCTGACCAGACCCTTAGCATTTTGATAGACCCAGGTGCTACTGAGAGTTTTATTTCTGGTGCAGCGCTGAAAAGGATTAAGGTGAAGGCAGTCGAACAGGACGAGTTTAGCTTCGTAGAGATGGCTTCGGGAGCCAAACAGAAGGTCGGAGGAAAGGTTACGGGATGTGCCCTTAACCTGGGAGAGTTCATCACGAGGGTCAACCTGTATGTCACGATATTAGGGTCTTATGACCTCGTGATTAAAATGGATTGGTTGGAATCGCATGAGGCGATACTCAACTGCAAGACGAAACGGTTGAGCTTAGTCGATGATGAAGGACAGAGACGTGTGGTAGTAGGATGAAACCAGGGAGTATCCCTGAGGTTCATCTTTTCCTTACAGTTATGGAAGAGTATGCGCAAGGGGTGCAAGATTTATGCGATCCTTGCACTCAATGAAAAGGGAGTAGCAGAAGGTCTAGAACACCTTCCGGTGGTGAAGGAGTTTGCGGACGTGTTTCTAGAGGAGTTGCCTGGGATGCTGCCAGAAAGAGAATTGGAGTTTACTATAGACCTGAAACCGGGGACCGAACCGATAGCGAGAACGCCTTATCGGATGTCGACCCCGGAGTTGCAAGAGTTAAAAATGCAACTGAAGGAGTTGCTGGATCTGGGACTGATACGTCCTAGTGTGTCGTCGTGGGGCGCACCCATTATTTTCATTCGGAAGAAGGACAGGTCGTGGAGGCTTTGCATTGACTATCGTCAACTGAACAAGGCTACGATCAAGAATCAGTACCCCTTACCAAGAATTGACGACCTGTTCGATCAGATGAAGGGTGCGACGGTGTTCTCCAAGATCGATTTGCGATCAGGGTATCACCAGTTGCAGATCAAGGAGGATGACGTCCCTAAGACCGCTTTTAAGACGAGATTTAGACATTACGAATTTACGGTTTTACCTTTTGGACTGACAAACGCCCCAGGGGTATTCATGAGCTTGATGAACGGGGTGTTCCACGAATACTTGGACAAGTTCGTCCAAGTATTCATTGACAATATTTTGATCTACTCTCGGACGACGGAGGAGCATGACGAGCACTTACGCTTGGTATTACAGTGTTTGCGAGAGCACAAGTTATATGGGAAATTGTCCAAATGCTCTTTTTATCAATCCAGGATTCACTACTTAGGGCATGTCATCTCCGGCGAGGGTATCTCCGTGGATCCAGATAAGGTTGAGGCTATTATGGAATGGCCTGCGCCGACGAATGTCACAGAAGTGCGTAGTTTTATGGGTTTAGCGGGTTACTACCGATGGTTTGTCGAAGGATTTTCAAAGATAGCAGGTCCGATCACGGAATTGCAGAAGAAAAACAAGAAGTTTGTTTGGACAGAGAAATGCGCGGAAGCGTTTAGTAGGCTTAAAGAGTTGTTGACAACAGTGCCGATACTAAAGGTCCCTGACATGGACGTAGACTTCTTGGTATGCACTGACGCATCTAAGGAAGGTTTAGGCGGAGTCTTGATGCAAGACGGACGAGTGATTGCTTACATTTCGAGAAACCTGAGAAGGCATGAAGAGAACTAGGCGACACATGACTTGGAGTTATTGGCCATTGTTTATGCCTTAAAGGTATGGAGACACTACCTGGTTGGACGAAAATTTGAATTAAAAACTGATCATTGTGGATTACAACACATCTTCACGCAAAGCGAACTGAACGCGCGGCAACGGCGTTGGTCGGAATTGCTTAGCGAATACGACTTTGAGATTACTTACATAAAGGGAACAATGAACCGAGTGGCAGATGCTTTGAGTTGGAGGCCACGTATCTTTTCGGTGTTGCCTCTTCAGACGAATCTACGTGAGAAGATTCTCACTTTACAGCGTGAAGATGACTGGTACAAGGAAGTTGAGGACTTTACTGGAAAAAACACTATGATGGTACCACGATTTGAGGGATTTACCTTTGACGACGATGGTTTATTGAGATTTAGAGGTCGGATTTACGTACCGCCAAATGACGAATTGAGGATGTTGATCCTGAGCGAGGCTCATAGAGAAGTTTACATGGCTCACCCGGGAGTCACGAAGATGAGGGCAGACCTTAAGCCCTTGTTCTTCTGGAAGGGAATGAAGGCTGACATAGTCAACTTTGTGGCTAGATGTCTCAAGTGTGAGCAGGTAAAGGCTGAACATAGACACCCGGCAGGGTTACTACAACCACATGCCATTCCGGAATCGAAATGGAAAGTCATTTCGATGGATTTTATTGTTGGATTGCCACTGACGGCAAGGAGACACGACTCGATTTTTGTAGTAGTCGACACTCTGACAAAGAGTGCTCACTTTATTCCGGTGCGTACGACGTATCAGGCACCTGACATAGCAAGAGTTTTCATCAGTGAGATTGTGAGGCTGCATGGCGTGCCTAAGAATATTATATCCGATCGAGGATCGGTGTTTACTGGACGATTTTGGATGAGTTTCCAAGAGGCCTTGGGAACTCAACTAAACTTTAGTACTGCGTATCACCCAGAGACTGACGGACAGACGGAATGAACGAACCAAACCTTGGAAGACATGTTGCGTATGCACGTAATGGACCAACAAAAACGTTGGGAGGAATTCTTTCCGCTAGTAGAGTTTGCGTATAACAACAGTTACCAGAGCACCATTAAAATGGCACCTTTTGAGTTTCTATATGGGCGGCCATGTCGGACACCCTAGGGTTGGGATCGGCTTGAGGATAGGGTCCTGGTGGGACCAGAAGCGATCCAAGAGATGGAAGAGAAAATGAAAACCATAAGACAGAGGATAAAGGAAGCACAGGATCGACAGAAGAGTTATGCTGATGTGCACCGAGTCGACCGTAGTTACGAGGTCGGTGATCGAGTCTTCTTGCGGGTAAAACCGCATAAGAGTTCGATCAAGTTTGGAAAGGGAGATAAACTCTCCCCTAGGTTCGTAGGACCTTTCGAGATTGTGGAGAAGAAGGGGCCCGTAGCCTATCGACTAGCCTTGCCTGATTCTTTGAGGCGTATGCACGATGTTTTTCATGTATCTGTCTTGAGACATTATGTTAGCGATCCTACGCATGTGACTGACATGAGTTCCTTGCAGGTATCGGATGAGGGAGCGCTCACGGCTGAGCTGGTCCGCATTCTAGATCATCGCGTTCGATAGCTACGACGTCGAATGGTAGACCAGGTCAAGGTCCAGTGGGACAGTTATAGTCCGCACTCGGCGACCTGGGAGGACGCATATGATATGCGCCAGCAGTTTCCATTTTTGTTTGATAGTTAGACCTATGATACTGTGGCATTTATGATTTTTATGGTACTTTTATTTTCGGCATTTATACTGAGAAACTTCGGGACGAAGTTTAGACCAAGAGGGGGTGTATGTAACATCCCGCTCTGGCGCACTTACCAAACTTATTATTTGAGGACACTTGCTCGCGAGTGATCCGGATTTTTATGATGATAAAATTTTTTCTCATTATGATGCGTTAAGTTATATGACATGATGTTTTTACTACCTTGATGTAGACAGGTGTCGCTGACTCAGTTTCATTGAGTGTGTAGGGCTTCGGACCTTGAGGATGCAGAGGCATCGGTAGAACTCCCTTGGACTCCGGATTGAGTCAGGGAGTGGGGTATTTGAGTTGTTCATTTATGATGGTATTGTTTCATTTTTATGATGTACTATTGATTATATGATATGTTGCTGACACGATTTGACATGATGGTTGATGATGCAGGCTGACGATAGCTTGCCGACCGGACTCACATATGTAGTAGAGGGGCCACACACGAGATCCAGAGAGTTTGAGGGAGATGTGTGGACAGCAGCCCTGCCACAGCCTACTAGCACTCCCGCCGTGGCTCGAACTGTAGGTTAACGATTACCTAGTTCGAGGGGATCCACGATGCCATGAGGGTAGACTGCGACAGTCACTCACGATGATTCTAAGGGGCACGCAATAAGGCGGGGGCCTTATTCCTTAGAGCCCTTAGTCTCCCACAAGATTCGCCTGGCGGAGTGTTGACTCCAGGGGTTTTAGAGTCTACCAATCCATCAAGCCAGCGAGTGGCACCCTTGGAGCACGTGGTGCATCCTACAGGGCACATCGCGCAAGGAATTACAAGTCCGCGAGTGGCACCCTTGGAGCACGTGGTGCGTCCTGAAGGGCACGTCGCGCGACAGAAGTGATCAAGGCGAGTGGCACCCTTGGAGCACGTAGTGTGTCCTGAAGGGCACGTCGCTTGAGAATGATGTTGAGACAACCTACTTGACCGTGAGACCTTAGCACCTGATAAATTCTTACCACCGCCACCCCTAATTAAATTGTCTCCCTGTTCAAATCAAACCTAGATTAAAACGTCTCTAAGATAAATTGATCAACCCTAAGAAAGATCCTCCAAAAATAAACCTAGGGCTTAAACTAAACCCACCTAGGAGTTGCTTAAAGACGTCTAAAAAGTAAGAAGGGGTAAAGGTAATGAGGGGGTAAATTTAAGCTAAACCGATGGTATTTAATTTATAAAGGAGACTTAAAATTTTTAAAGAAGGGAGTATTAAAAACAAGGATTTAAATAAATAAATAAATAATTCATAAAATGAAAATGTTGTCTCTATTAAAAAGAATTTTAAGAGAATTTATCATTTGAGGGTTTAACAAAAAATTTATTATAATTATAATAGATAAAAGTGGGAAGAGAGAATAAAAAGAAGAAAAAGATAAAGAAATAATATAAAATGAAAATAAGGAAACTAGAATTAAAGGAAACATAAATTTTTGGAAAGTAGGGGACATTGGGGGAAAAAGCGAAAAAGAATCAACATTTATGTAACTACTAATTTCAGAAGCATCATTTTAGGAAAGTGAATAAAAGCTTGAGGGGATATAGGAACCCTAGGAGAGATTTAAGGAGTGATTTTGTGGGTGTGAGGGAATTTAGATTTTTTTAATTAATAAACATAAATTAATTATTGGAGAACCCTAGGGATGAGCGACACTTGGACGATGGAGATTGTTCAAGAGGATTGTCATTAAATTTAATTAATTAATAATCAGGAAAGTAGGTAGGTCTCATTTGGCTATAAATGAAACTGAAAGGAAGGAAGAAAAGGGGGGGATCGGTGAGCGTAACGTTACGCTGCCGAATTGTGGTTGACGGATTTTCTTGTGTGGAGTTGGGTGTAACTCAGCTGTGATTTTGAGTGGTAGCTCAGCCGTTGAGGTGAGCTGAGAGGCTAGTGATTTTTCAGGTTCTTGTGTGGCCCCTTTACGGCTCGGGGGGCTAAGGGGGAAGAAGAGTACCCCTAGAGTTTGGCTGGGAGGTACCGGTGAGCATTCAGCGGTTGGCAAGTAGGAGCGGCAGGGAGCGCGGGACTTCGATCCAGGTGTGGACATCCATCAAGGTCAGCTAAAAGGCAAAGTTATGTTACTTATCTGTTAGAATATAAGGCACTAAACCAATGTAGATTCAACTGTTATCGAAAGGGTGAATGGTATTGAATTTTATTATATTGCTGCATTGTCGTTTTCCTGGATGACACGTATAGATTCAAAAAATATATATATATATAAATCTTGTGGAACCTCATGATTGGGTTGCAATGGTTTCTGCGCGATGACCCCTTTTTTTTTTACAACTATGTAGTTAACCCTTGCCGGCATTGTCCACTGAATATGGTTGTAATCTCTGCACCTTGGTTAAACTTCTCTGCGTTTGATATAAAATTCCTGTTTAACGATCTTGTATGGGTTTGTTATACTGGTCGGTCCTTTTTTTTCCCTTGCTGGACCCGATTTACACCAGTGGAATTCGTTTTTCCTCCTTGAAGTTTATTGCGCCGAAGTCTGTTGAAACTATTAGGTAATGGTGTTGGGGCGTATTTTTTTTTTGTGTTTTGGTGGCCAATCTGGTTGTACAGAGGCACTCCTTGATCCACTGTGGGCGAGATTTAAATGGATGCGTGCGTGTTCGGTGTCAATGGGTTAATATCCTTGTTTGAAGTGACTGTGATCTGAGGCATACCTCTGCGTTTTTTTTTCCCCTTCAGTAATCTCATTAAAACTTGACCTCTGCGTTTTTTTTATTTTTTTTTGGCTGGGCGTTCGATTTCCTGTGGGCGTTGATCTCTGACTGGGGGCGTTTCCCTTAGTCACAGTCGGCATTCATTCTGGGGGCAACTCGTTCATAGGGATACTGTCATTCTGTTTGGTAAATCACCGTGTGCGATTAAGTTCCGGTTGGGGTTGCCGCGTTTGTTTTATTTCTTTTTCTTTCTGTGGGCATCTATTGACAGGGTGGGTTTTTGCCTTCTTTCCTATTGACCATGACAGATTTTAGAAAGGGAGTATGACGGAGTCCAGTTGAGTTTCCCTGATATTGTCTTATGTCGTATCTGACCACGCCGTAGTGACCCTGTAATGCCCGTTAATTTGGAACGCGTCTGTCAGGGGACCCCGATTTGTGATGTGGGACCCCGATTTGTGATGTTAATCTAATTGACTGAGCGGTGGTTATGACCACGTTTTTGGCTCTTCTAAAGATGGAATCTGATGCCCTCACTGCCAGCGATTGACCCTTCCTTGGGAGACGGCTTTCCATTGCATTCCTGGCATTTCTCCCTGGGTATGACTGCGTAGGACCTTTAGCCAATTTTGGCTGCTGCCATTGTCCGGAATGCCATCCTTTGATGCCAACTTTGGTCGCTTTATTATCCGCTATGGTCCTCTATTAAATGACTATGTTTTTGACAACTTACCTTCCCTGGGCCAGTACGTACCAAATCTGAGTATTTACTTACACCTGCCACAGCATTGATTGTTGGCAGATGTATTGGAGGGCGTCCCCACTCAGCACCCTGACAACTTTTCAGACCGTTCGTGATGGAAATGCTAACTGAGCAAACGCCTTCTGTTCTCTCCCCTATTTTTAAATTGAGTAAACAAGTGATGGTGGTGACCTTAAGGGCAGGGTTGTGACAGAGCCATTGACAGGATTACTGCTTTCACCTTTCGAAGGGGTTTAGTAGTGTACCCTTTAGCGAGTAGACAATGAGTATCTAAATGATGTAGTCGATTAAGGAATGTGTATTTAATCTTAATGTTATAATACAAACTGACATGGCCAGGATAGAACGCTCGTTTCATTCCATATTTAAGGGATGTAATTAATTATAGAAGGTTGAATTAAATATTAAATATTACATGTGTTAATGAATATTAAATGTGGTACTTATAGAGTGCCAGTCTTCCGTCTAATTAAATGCTGTAGCTAATCATTGAATGCGGCAATTGATACCAAGAAATTAATGTTGTAAATTTGGCCATTATAGATCGCCATTTTAATTTATGATGTATATGGTTATTTCCAATTGATGTTACCTCGAATTAAGAGGTTATGTCCATATATGTACATCTTAAATTAATTGTTATTCAATTATTGTCATGTTAATTTTAGTAATTTATAGATGCCCTTTATTATGTGATGGTAGTTGTACATTTCCAACATGAAGCTAATGACTATTGAAGTAGTATTAAGAGATTAATATCTGGTATGCAGTTATTATTTTAATTTTGTTATATTACCTTGGGAGGAATGTCATTCTAAATAATGGTCATTTAATATAATTATCATTACCTAATGCTTTTAATATGAGAAGGTAATGGTACATTTCCAACCGGAATCCTTTGGTTATTGGAGTAGCTAATATGAGATTAATATTGGTAGGCATTTAATATTTAACTGTATTATATTATCTTGAAGGGATTGTGCTTTTGAATTGTCATCATATTAATATGGTTCTCCTTACCCATTGCTTCTAAAGAATGTGAGGGTATTGTATTCCTTCAACCTGAAGCTACTTGTGCATTGATATCTTTCATCGTGATATAATTATTAAGGTGATGTTAATTACTTGACATTAGGGACTGATAAATTAATTAGGATGTTACCCTTGTACTTTTAAGATGGATATTTAGATGTGATAATTAACTATCTTTTACATGGGGTTCCTTATAAAACGTTGTTTTAAATGATGTCATATGAAATATGGTAATTGTAGTATCGTGTCTTTTAATAGGATGGTTATTGGTATGTTTAATATGATGATAATTTAAATTAGGAGAAGGAAATATTGTGTATAGAATCGCAATTGTAGTGTACTGCTGAATTAGGGATGGCGTCTCCTACCGTATAACTAGATGGCAAGATTAGAGTTCAAGCTTATGACCTTATTTATTTCGTATAGTCGTAATTAGAAGGAAGACGATGTGGTTATCTTGTGGTGATGTTGGTTAGGTCTCTCGACATTGTTGAGACACACTTAGTGGAAAGCTGGAAAATTTTTCATTAAATTACTCGAAATTAGTACTGATGGTTGAATTACTTAATAACGTGAATTGGGGTTGTGGTCAGAGTCCTCTCGTAACGCGCCATTTGTAAGGGGCGTAATCATTCTCTTATTTATGTTGTTCCTGATTGCATTCAGTTGGTTGCTTGGTGCGTTGTGTCGGGTGGGAAGTAGACACCTCCATGTTCCTCAGAATAGTCGCCAGCCCTGAGACCTTAAATGGTTAAAGACGATGGGAAACCGGGCTTGAGCGGTTCTTATGTGTCTTGGAGGTCCTAACCTTGCAGGGTAGGACGGGCGGGTAGTCAGTCGTATTTAGCAGTCAGTTTTACCTTGTCGATTAAACGTTGTGTTGTGCACCTTTGCCTATGGTCTTAGTTGTTGGCAGATACTCGTCGTATGCTTTTGTCTTCTTGCAATGAACACCGTGGTCGCGTCTTGATGGATGTCAAGGGGCGAC
>CBVK0100526810.1:0-10793 GCA_900067695.1 Picea abies
AACCCCTGCCCCCCCCCCCTCTAACCCCCCTGCGCACCCAGCGTAGGCGCTCAGACACTGCCACTCGTGCAAAGAATATAACACATACCCAAAACAATTTGTCCTTAAATATCTTAAGTGATCCAACTATATAATATAAAATATGCACAGTTCATATGTTATATAATATAACATTATCCAATCTGTGATGTGATGAGATAAGAGTGCACCACTTAGTAAAAAAAAAATTCTTATGTGACAAGATTAAAGGCATAAAAAGTTGTTGTGCACCACTTACTAAATATTTTTCATGTTATTAATGGGTGCGTGAGTTTATGAATATAAAATCTTTGTTTTGGGGATTATAATGCATTGCATTATATGTGAACTTTGTGGATCCAACCATAGGGAATTTTTAAGTGATCTTAAAGAAATGTTCTTATACATTTTTTTAGTGGATCCAACCATATGGAACTTTTAATGATTCATAAAGAAATGTTATAAGGAATATATATGTGGTCTTAGTGGATTGAACCATGTTCAAAGAATATGCACATGCTATTGAGTTAATTTTGGGTAGTTATCCACTCAATGTAGATATTGAGTTAATTTTGGGTAGTTATCCACTCAATGTAGAAATCCCTTAGTTTATAGTACAATTAGGTCTCTTTATTTAACTTTAGTTGACCATAAAGTATTTCACAGTTATGTATTTAGTTCATCATATCCACAACTATGAAACAATTTGTCCTTAAATCTTTCAAGTGATCCAGCTATATAATATAACATTTGCACAATTCATATGTTATATAATATAACATTATCCAATCTGTGATCAGATAAAAACACACCACTTAGTAAAGAAAAATTTCTTATGTGCCAATATTAAAGGCATAACAAGTTGTTGTGTACCACTTACTAAAGATTTATTATGTTATTAGTGGGTGTGTGAGGTTATGAAGATTCAAATTTTTGTTTTAGGGATTCTAATGCATTGCATTATATGTGGTCTTAATGGATCCAACCATAGGGAAATTTTAAGGAATCTTAAAGAAATTTTCTAATATGTTTTTCTTAGTGGATCCAACCATACAAAAATTTTAATGAATCCCCTTGCTTGTTTTTTTATTGAATTGATTTCCCTTGGGGAACCCAAATTCTGATTTCAATGACTTCTCTGTGTGGGTTTTATTGATTATTATGAAAATATTTTGGTTTTATCTTCTATCACTTATCCCTTTAGTCATCAGTCTGTGCCTGAGAAGTCGGCCAAGAGCTGAATCGACGGTCGTCACTTCAATGTTTAAAGACATATAGATTCAAATGCCATGCTTTTCTTTGCATGGATGATGAGTGAAGGATATGAATTTGCCATGATTTTTATGGAAACCTTACTTAACTTTGAGTTTATTGATTAATGTTGAATGTATATTCTTTGCACCTTCTAATGAGCGAGTACCTCTGCGGCTTGATTGATTAAAACTTTGATTTATCTCTGTGTTTTTAATTTCCTGAACTTGTGTACATCTCTGCATTTTTATTGATAAAATATGCATTGTGGATAGATATTGAGGAGAGATGTTGACATGGGATTCTCCAAACATTCCTCGCAAATTCTCTAGGTATTTTCAATAAAGAAGAACAATAACTCCTTCTTCGAATGCGACTCTGAGTGAGCAACAACAATCTCATCAGAGGAGATTTTCATACACGTCTGTGAATATATCAACTGCAGAAGCTTATCAAACCAGTGCTATGGATGCATCATTCTTAGATAGTTTGTGCATCGATACTCCTACACTTAAGAATGTAGGGAATACCTCTGGACAAGAGAATATTTCTGGTAATTTTCTTTGATTTTGTTTATTTCTATTGTATTTTTTTGTATTTAAAATTATCTGAGGTTAAATATTGAAGTTACTTTCAAATGTGTGTGCAGACAATGAATTTAGACCAATGGTCGACAATGAGAGTGCTTGTCACGAAGATTCAAATGTCGGTGGAGAGGTTGAAGATGGATTTAGGAGGTCGCGTTATAAAAAAATAGAAAATTACACACCTACGTCCACCTATCCTTTAGATGTTGGTGATGAAATTCACTCAGAAGGAAATACTGAAGAAATGATGCTTGAGCGATGCTCATGTGTTAAAAATAGGTTGGAAAATGATTTGGTGGTCTTGGAACTCCCTCAGGAGAGAAAACAAAGTTTGCAAATTGTTTTTCATTCATTGAAAAAATTTATGGATGCATATCAGAAGATGGGGACAACCCCTAACAATTTTGTCGATCTAATGAGGTGGTGAAAGTGAGAGGTGATGGGTCCTGATAAATGGGAGGTAGTAAAAAATAGAGTTTCAAAAGAACATGTCATTTCCATGTTCAATTTAAAAGAGGGCCCAAAGCGGAAGATGTTGAAGGTGAAATATTTTAATCACCTTGACTTTGCAAGACATCCGTATAAAAAAATTTTGACAGCATATGGAAAATTGTCGTGGAACGATGATGTTCGACACTATTTTGAAAGACACTTTTTCACAGAGTTTTTCTTACACATGCACCCTGATTATACTGGTTTATCGTCCAAATATTATAGGACTGGTAAAGGATGTACAAATGATCACAAATGAGCATATCGAAGTGAGACATTGCTAAGGCCTCCACAACCTTTGGTACCTTGACTAACAGGGGTATTTGCTTCACTTTCAGAGTTTCAGACTACATCAGAAGTTGGCAAAGTGGTCAGGACTGCAATCGGGGTAAATTTGGAAGCTATTTTTTATGGTGTTAATGTTGGCATGAAGCGTCAGGGAGAAGAAGCCAATTCTTGGGCCATATTTGTTGATAAAATAGATGCAAAGTTAGAGACAATGTCAGTAGAAGATGTTTTGGAGTATTAAAAATTTTGCCAGGATGGTTGGAAGAAGGTCATTCATAATGATGTCCAAATTGCAGATTGGTATGCGTTCTATTTAAGAAATTTTTGACACCTTTAATAGTGAATACCTAATTTTGAACTTGAACATATTCGAATATTTGAGAACAGACTCTATCCCACATCAGAAAAGAGAAAATTTCTAAATTTTCCTCAATTACATTTCTTGCTTTCTTGTCCAAGAATGGCGTAGTATGGAAAAAATTGTGTTTTCTACATACAATGAGTGAATTCCTTCTTGCTAGGGTATTGTCAAACTCTTAACAAAATTGGTTACTAATCACAAAAACCAACATTCAATTAGATTTACAAATAAGCTCACACATATTGTATATGTGAGATAGCTCGCACATATTATATATGTGAGATAACTCACATAATTTCAAAGAGAATTTCATTATATCTAATATAAATACTTCTCATTTAAATGTTTTTTTAAGAATGACTTAATATACATGTGAAAATTTGTGTTTTCTTCATATATATGGAAGATTAGATGAGAACATCTATTCCATCAAAGAAAGAGGAGATAAGTATTTTTCAGAAGAATAGTTTTTAGAATTATGATTTGTGAACTTTTTTAGATAATAAGTAGTTTTTTGGAAGAATGGATTAATATGGATATTTATGAGTCTTTTAGTTTGAAAGGGCATCGTGGAATTTTATTATATGACCACTACAGAAAAAGAAGAGAGAAGTATTTAACTGTTGAGGAGATTAGTATTTTATTGTTGTGTAAATATGATCAAATAAAATCATCTTGGATGAGAATTTATGAAGGATTTGAGACTTTATCCAAAAAAAAAAATTCACTTGAAGGATTTTGGACTTTATCAACAAGGAGATAAGTATTTCTTTGGAAGAATGACTTATTATGGAGATTTGTTAATTTTCTTCATCCACAGTTCTATATTTATTTTCATATTATTATCTAACACTAAATCACAATTTGTTTTACTAAGAACATGATAACATCACCTAGATGAGAGTTTCACCTGAAGGATTTGGGACCTTATCCACAAGGGGAATTTCACCTGAAGGATTTGGGACCTAATTCACAAGGAGAATTTCACCTGGAGGATTTGAGACCTTATCCACAAGGAGATAAGTATTTCATTGGAAGAATTACTTAATATGGAGATTTGTGAACTTTCTTCATACACAGTTCTATATTTATTTTTAGATGATTATCTAACTCTAATTCAATTTATTTTTTTACCAAGAACATATTTTTTCTCTTTAATTTTTTTTAAGATTTTAGATAAGATTTACAAATTGTTTAAATCATGTACTCTTAATTGGAGAGTAACTAGATCTTAAATATGTTTAAGTGCGGTTGGTTATGTTATTATTTCTTATTTTTTATTTAATATTTAGTTACAGTATATATGCTAATATGTGTTTTTTTTTATTATGTTTTTTATATTTACAGATGTCTAACTTATATTTGGTGGAAAATATGTTTACAATATATTTTGTGGGAAAGAGTATGTTGGAGGATAACACTTAACTCTTTTGATATGTATGTCGATTTTGCTTTAATAACAAATTTTGAATTTTGTATTATTTCTCATGTTTGAATTGTAAATTTTTAATTTTTGAATTTTGTTTTTTTTTCCAGGTTTGAATTTCATGTATGAAGTGATCTATCTTAAAGTGATGGCTTAGAGTCCATAATTTTGAAGTTAAATGTCTTAGTTTTTGTTATCATGCAAAAATGGATGTGGAACTTATGTATTTTACAATGTAACTATTCAGACTTTGATTATAATATATATATATATATTTCTATTCCATAATTTTGAAATTCAAAATAAAAATTATTGTCTCATATTTGATTTCTCAAAGTTGATGGGAAAAAATGACAAAGTTAACTAGTAATGAACTAATGTTTTGTAAATTCTTCTTTTTATAATGCATTAAATTAAGCATCAAACTATTGAATACTTTTCTATTATTTATTCATTTAAATGTTTCCTTTTATGTTCACTGCATACGGTCAAAAATATGATTCTATTGTCAAAAAGTGGCAAATTTAACTAGTAATGAACTAATGTTTTGTGTATTCTCCTTTTTAAAGTGACCAAATTAACTAGTAGTGAACTAATGTTTTGTGTATTCTCCTTTTTACAATGTATTAAATTAAACATCAAACTCTTAAATACTTTTCTACTAAGTATTAATTTATATGTTTCATTTTATGTTCACTGTGTAATGTTAAAAATATGATTCTATTATCAAAAAGTGACAAAGTTAACTAGTAATAAACTAATGTTGTGTATATATTCTCATTTTTACAATGCATCAAATTAAACATCAAACTCTTAAATACTTTTCTTGATTTAAAAGTTTCATTTTATGTTCACTGTGGGCTTTCAAAAATATGATATCATCAAATAATTTTGGCAGAATAATTTTAGCAGATTCTAGTTATTAATGAAAAAAAACAAATTCTATTTTCTTAGCAAATTAACAGATTTTAACAGATTCTATTTTATTTTTTTCTAGTTACTAATGATTATGTTGGTTACATAGATGCACTTAACCAATAAATAAAAATAAAGGAAAAACTATTTAGAAAATAAATGCACATGAGATCTGCTAAATAAATTGGTTTACATAGATGCACTTAACTAATAAAAACAAGTAAATGAAAAAGTAAGGGAAAGATAGGCATATTAGATCATAGATGCAAACTCATAAAATGTGAACTGTTGCTTAAATATATTTAAGAATATGCAAACTCAATAGGTTTAAATATATTTAAGAATATGCAAACTCAATAGATGGACATGAAAAAAATGAATTGTCAAACATACAATATGTACCATTGCATATCTATTTAAGAATATATGATAATATACAACATATTAGACCATGCAAAACTTATTTGAGAATATATTATGGTAGTAGAAAAATTTTTAAACCATGCAAATCCTATGTTGATACGAACTGTACTAAAATGAAAAAAAAATCATGATCTACCAATTTACTTTCAAAAACTTTGTGTTTGATTTTGGAAGAAGATAACCAATGTGGAATTCAAGGGAGGAAAACAAGGTAACTTAATTGTACAGCTCAAATAACAAGTATCAAATAGAATTACATTAGGAAAACAATTTGCAGGCTATGATTTAGTACTATTCACATAAGCCCACATTTTTGTAAGGGTCTTCACTTGACTTTAGGCAAGGTTGTATTAATTTCCTTAACTTTGTTAGAGAATAGATCTATTAATTACAATTTAATTCACTTGAATTTAAACAAGGTTTTATTAATTTCCTTGAGTTTGTTAGATAAGAGATCTATTAATTACAATTTAATTCTAATGATTAACACTTCTAAATAAGTTTACATGAAAATCAATTTAAAAATTAAAATGGAGATTCTAAATAATTTCAAATTTTAAATGTATTTATCAACTTAATAATTAGAATGAAGATATTAGTATATATATGACATTATTAGTAAAGCGTTATTACAACGAGTGGAATAGATGTTTAAATTGTTTTTAGTTGTTAGTTCATATTAATTTAAAAAATAAAAAAAAACAATTACCACTTAAAGAAGTCAATTCTGTAACAACCCTCCTGGTTAAGGACATCTACTCAGTCAACCGGTGAAATTTTTTTTTTTGGTTAAAGTGTGTGCACATGTAGAAGAAACAACCCCCTCGACTCTACGTCAACGCTCGAACCAACAGGACGTAAGTAAGACAAACACAATCAAGACGACCCGACATATCATAGAGACAATAAGAAACAACGCCCCCGAATAGGACAACTAACGACTGTAGGTAGAGACAGACACCAGGGGTTAGGCACAGTACTGTCACAGAATGAAGGAATCCGACAGTAGAGTCGCAGTAGTGGAACTGTGCCTTTAAACAACCCGAGACTACTGATACGGCTCAGAATGTGTCACAAGAGTGGAACTGTGCCTTTAAACAACCCGAGACTCTTGATACGGCACTGGATTCCTTCCACCGGATTACACACAGACAAAAATACTAAGCTACAAGAGGAGTCTACATCCCGCCCGACACGGACAACCTACATAATACAAAACCACCAAGTACTACATATTAGGGACAACACGACCTCTACGGGAGACGCAAGTCAGGAGGACTCCAATTGACCATTCAATCTTGGGACCCGAAGACATCAATCAGGATCAAAAGCTCCATTAATTATTATCAATCTGCGGGGACTTTATTCTGAGGTACTACCAATAATTTCAACCCCCCAACAATTTGTTATAAGGTTAGTAGGCACTATTTAGGGACAAGCAGGAAGCACAAGCGCATTGCATTTTTCTGTAATTTCCATATTGCACAATGATATCATACCCTAAGGGCGACCCGTGATCATTTACAACCTCCATAATAACTTGCCCTTCTTGCCAATTATTACCATAATTGTAATAACCTTACTAAATAAAAGCAGTGCAATTTAAACATCGTCATTAGTATTTTCATTTAAACAATAATGACATCGCAATTCAACATCATTAAAAACAATTAAAAAAATATTCCAATTGCAATTAAACAATGAGTTATCATTACAATTCGTCTCGCATAACATTTAATTAAAAATATAGACATTTCAACTAATAATATTGATGTGGCAACCGAACACATACTTAACGTTGCAATTCCTCCAGCACTAACATTTCATTTAAATAACATAAATAATTCAATTAAACCATTACAACTATGGTAGGACCATATATTAACACTGCAATAACAAATGCCCAAGGTAAGCAAAACCCTAATTATCCCCAGGCCTAACTGTGGTAGAGTCAATATTGAATATTTAAATCATTAAAGTAGAATTCGAATAAACTTTTAAACATTGAAATAAACATTTTAAATCAATGAACCTTTAAAACCCTGACACTAACGTTCTAAATCAACTTTCGCAATAAACAATTAATCATTTAACATTTAAAAATTATTGAAGTTACCATTCGAAACAAACTTTTAACCATTGAGATAAACATTTAAATTTATTGAATATTTAAATCATTTAAAGTAGCATTCGAATGAACATTTAAACATTAAAAAAAACATTAAAATCAATGAACTTTTAACATTCGAATATAAACTTTTAACAATTGAGATAACATTTAAATTTATGGAATATTTAAATCATTTAAAGTAGCATTCGAATAAACATTTAAACATTGAAGTAAACTTTTAAATCAATGAACTTTTAACATTCGAATATAAACATTTTAACAATTAAAATAACATTTAGATTTATTGAATATTTAAATCATTTAAAGTAGAATTCCAATAAACATTTAAACATTGAAATAAACATTAAAATCAATTTAATTGATAACCAATTTATTAAGCTCTCGACAATTTACCAGCCAGTTATGAGCGCTTTAAATTTCCTCCCGCGGTGAATGTTTCATGATGGATTATCTCTGAAATCTAAAGGTCAATAGCGTGCTCTAGCAGGTAGATGGAACAACATTAATATCCATTCACAAAAATCAACTTGTGGACAACCTCAGCGTTTAAGGGAATAAGCACAGCCTCAGTGTCGATGAACGTTGAGAAAAACGCGGGTGATATGGCAGAGGTTAGGTTACAGCAGCGCTGCCCCAAGGTTAGCATCTTGATGGCATCATTAACAGGGTGCAGCCTCCTAAAATCTAACTAAGAAGTGGGTGGGAGGTCACTTATTACCCACCGTTATGTTCTGGTTGCTATACGCGTCTCTGTTATCAAATTATATAAATTTCATTAAATAAGAAAAATATGAATTACATTTATAAGGAATTCCTTACGCCCATAAGCTTCCAATCAACATTCATATTTCATTAAAACATTTTCCCATTTAATCTACGCAATAATTCCTTCCTACAGCTATGGGCACAGGCTCTCTTTTTCTTGAGGTGGGATCCCCTTGGATTACTGACAATACATGTCTCACATCTGTGATACTACTCTCTTTTGAAGGTGCCGGATTGATGTCAGGATTCCACAACATTGAGATGTTCTCCTTTTGGGAGATAGACAATCGGTCTTTCTCCTCTGCTACATTTCCTTTTGACTATGATTGGATCCAGTCCCGTGATAGTACACTGGTGGTTGGTGTCTCCGGGCTGTGTCTTCGCCCGACAGATATAGATCTCGCCTGGTGTTTTTAGCTTTGTTTTGTAGCTGTATTGGTCCTGGTTACTGTCCCTTTTTCGACTGGCTGGTTCATCTTTTTTTATTGCATGCACAGTCCTGTAATGGCACATGGCACATGTGATCTCGGCATAGTTTTTGGCTTCTGAGACTTGGTAAATGTTTTTATACATTATATAAAAATGAGTAATTTCTCTTGGGAAAAATCTACGCAATAATTGAGATTTCAGCGACTATGGCTACCTCAATTTAATAATTCAACGCCGAACATCAGCGCACAGTCGATCTGTTCAATTGATCCGAGGCCTTCGATGGCTGGGTGTTCCAGTCGATTTCTAAGGTCTGAGTGGGTCATCCATTTGCTCTTAATGTTTGATCCGCATTCATCAAGGATAGGGTCGGAATTCGAAATTAAGGAGAGAGTTAAGGTTGAAGTGAAATTTGAGAATTAATTAGGGTTGGAATGCGAAAACTAAAAGAGTTTGTTTTTTTATAGGAGGAATTATAATTTGGCAAGATGATTACGCCAGAAATTACAACATAAACAGATCTGGAATTACCCTTTAATTGAATTAACAAGCCAACAATGTTAAATCTGGCGAGGATGCTGTCAATGAAAATGGGTTGACGGAAATGTAAACGTAAGGCTAACCTTGTTTTCAGTTACGAGAAGAAGTTCTTTTGAAAGTTCTGCATGAATAAAAAAATACACAGTAGTGATCGGAATTACAAAATTTGCCCTACAATTTGGAGTCCCATAAACCCTGGCAAAACGAAATTACAATTCATAAGAAGCTATCACTATTTAAATAAATAAAACGCATCAGGAAACCACCTTTGTTGTGGTTTCCGCTGCAACACAGTTCAAGGGAATAAATTGATACCCGACTATTTAAAAAAAATGATTTGGCTAACGGACAGGGCTCAAGACCTCCACCCCAAAAATCCCATCGTGCATCCTACAATGTGTTCAACTAGAATGAGAGGGCACCAGGATTGAAGCCAACACCCTAAACTAGTGTTCTTATAAGTACAGTCAACATCAGTGATAGAGAAGGAAGCACTCACAACAAGGCAAAGATCCAGGGATAAGATCACTCCAGGAAGGTAGAACGCAAGTTTAAACCCTAAAAACGCAGAAAAATAACTACCCACGCAGGGAAAAGATAAACCCCCAAAATGCAGAGAGTTCACCATAAAACGCAGTGGGATTAGACTAGAAAACGCAGGGACTCTCACCATAGAAACTCGGTGGATTTAAACCAGGAAAATGATGGAGTTTAAACTATGAACTCGCAAGGAAGGAGCAACATTAAATAATAATCTTTTCCACAGTCCAGGGAATAAATAATGGGAATTTTGCACAGTCAAGAATCATGAGCAGTAAATATTTCTTTTTACACAGTCCACCAGAACCCTAGTAAAAATTTTGTTGTTCAGATCAACAAATAAAATTTACGCTGTCCTTTCATAAATTACTATGCATTCTAACTACTTAGTTCAGGATCATACCTTTGGCTTATTGCTGGCCGCAACAATTCCTGTGCTCCTGTTGTTCCTGCTCCTACTTGCCGACCTCAATGAGCTCACCGGTACCTCCCAGCCAAACGCTAGAGGTACTCTTCTTCCCCCTCAGCCCCCCAAGCTGCAAAGGGGCCACACACAACTAGAGAGTAACTAGCTCCTCAGCGTGAGATCGGAAGAGCGTCGTGTAGGGAAAGAGTGTAGATCTCGGT
>CBVK0100526823.1:0-11221 GCA_900067695.1 Picea abies
CTCCCTGGCTAGCCTCAAGGTGGCCCATATGGCCTCTCATTGGAGAATGACTGTCAATGCTGCCAAATTTAACACAGGGGTACTATTGGGAGGCCTTGATAGGGGTAATGTACCATTCCCTTCCATACTTAACACATTCCATCCATATTCCTCTCATTGTCCTATCTTCTGGAAGTGGTTGTTACATGTATCCCAAAAGGATCCGTACCTTCATCCTCCTATGAGAAGAAGGGGCTTGAATGCTCGAGGTTGATGCAACTAATAAAAGAATGGAAAAATGAAATGGGATGACAAATGATAAATCAAAAGCCAAAGATCAACGTGAGCTCTACCCCCTCGCTATGAGGCCATCACCCCATGTCTTAATGCACTGAATCCATATCAAATTAAAAGGACTTAATTGAATCCTGGTAAACATAAATGCATAAACCTAAAAAGGGCCTTGCAAAGCAATAAATGAATATCAAAAGGCAAGAATAGGGGTTTGGAAAGAAATAGTATCAAGGCAAGGGTAACTCAATGCACCAAACACTCCCTCTACAAAGGTGCTCATGGAGATGAACCTCACACGTGGCCTTACATGGCAATGACACCGTGACCATGAAGTAAACCCCTTGTCATATCATTCACTCATGTTTACACTTTGACTTACACTTTGATGGATTTCTCACGAACTACTCCTCTACTTGGGTACTATCACACCTAATATGGTCTAGTCACTTGTGATGGTCCTCCCATACCTAAACTTGGAAAATTGCATAAAGTCTTAAGCTGGTGTGAAGTTTGAAGAAGATACCTAATGTGAATTGCTTACGTGGCTTTTGTCTTAAATTGTGGCTTGCTTTTTATGCTTCTAATGGCTCTTGTATCCACAATGGTTGGTCTTACCTGATTCTATGAGCTCTTGCTTGACGATGATGCACCCCTTGAGATGGTCCTATCGAGGACGTCTTGATGACCTTGGATGTTGCACACTGTATGGAGGAAGTTGGGCCCCTGGTGATGAGCATTGAACTACTTGATGACTTGGTGTGCCTTTTCACACCTCCCTGCACCTATTACATTGGGACACTACATTGAGGTTGTATGTGTTGAAAATGAAATAAAACATGAGCTAAAGACAACTGCAATTACATATCCTAATACATGTCATATTGATCCTCATCCTCATCATTAAAAATAAAACAAGATGCATGTTCAACAGAACTAGAGCACAGATGGGAAGAAGAGGCAATTCCACTTCTAGTTGCATCATCACCAATACCAAAAGCAGCAAGAGAGAGCTCCAAGTCTGGGCATTTTGCATCCACATCCCAATCTTTATGAGACCCACTTGCATATTCTCCACCCCCACGAGACACGAGGCGGAGGTTTGAATGCACATATACAAGATCCTCAACCTTCTACGATCCCAACCTATTGCACTTCACTGAATGAATGAAACCATAGGTGCTCCAATTCCTTTCTGATGATGAAGAGCTTGCCACTTGTGATAGAATACGAGCGGCAAGGATTTCCAAATATACACCAATTGCCCCATGACAAGTCCACCATTTAATCGGGTCCATGGTGCTTCTCTCCTTCAAAGCTGACATGCCTGCAAAATCCTCTAATCCAGCAGCAAAACAAGCAAATTCCTCCCTCGCATCTGTTTGTTGAGAACATGGAAACAACCTCTAGAAGGCTTTTTTCATTCCTGTGGCCACCTCCTTGTCCTTATGTGGGGCCTTCCTCTTCCCATTTCTTAGAGCAATGAACTCCTTATCATAAAATTTGGGATTTAGAGCATGTGCCAAATGCTCCAATTCCTTTATGCTAATGAAGAGCTTGCCACTTGTGATAGAATATGAGTTGCAAGGTTTTCAAATATACACCAATTGCCCCGTGACAACTCCACCATTTAACCAGGTTCATGGTCCTCCTCTCCTCCAAAGATGAAACGTCTACAAAATCCTCTAATCCAGCAGCAAAACAAGTAAATTCCTCCCTCGCATTTGTTCGTTGAGAAGCTAGAAACAAACTCTGTAAGGTTTTTTTCACTCCATTGGCCAGCTCCTTTGTCCTTGTGTGGGCCTTCCTCTACCCATTGGTTTGAGAAATGAAATATTCATCATAAAATCTTGGATTTAGAGCATCTGCCAAAGTGTGAAATGGATTGTTAAAGCCATTCCACCTCGTAACAATGATGGATCTCACATGAAAGCCATTCCACCTCGTAACAATGATGGATCTCACATGCTCAGCAAAATCAGCATCAACAAAAAGAAGAGTGGGAGCCTCCTCGGTAATAATTTCCACGATTTTCTCAACCATGGTATCCATGCCATCATAAATCTCTCCCAAGAAAGGTTTTTATGTGCTTGCATCTCGAAGAAGCTCAAATGTAGGTAATGTGAACTTGAGCAAGAATTCTATCTTACTCCACTAATCCTAATCAATCAACACCCTCTGCACCACACTTCCCCTCTCTAAATCTGTCTATCTCCACTCAACCTCTATGAATTTGCATGTCTCCACTTAGCCCAAGTCGCACCCACCACCATACTCATTAATGCAATATTGACCTCAACAAGGCGACACTACATGATGAAGTTTAAGGCATATCTTGTCTCAGCAACTTTGAGCAATTCCAATTTGGATTGTTCTCAATATATTGCTCGAGACTGGTGGTGGTTGGTGATGAATTTTATGATCTCCCTAGCTTGCCCTGTGACCTCCTTAATCCATGCAATTTTTGCCTCAATCTCTTCTAAAATCAGATTTAGATTATAAACAATGCAAGGAGTCCAAAATATATGATGGTGTCTACTCTCAACAATCAAGCCTGCAACTTTGCAAACAGGTGCATTATCTGTGATAACTTGCACCACATTTGTTGGCCCTACTTGTTCAATAGCAGCAATTAAAATTTCAGCAATGAAATTACAATCTTTTACCTCAGCTGAACAATCTTCTACTCTTAAGAACATTGCTCCTTTTGGCGATGATGCAATTCAATGACCTTTGCCTTGTATCATTCCATCCATCTGAGATAATGGAAACCCCTGTGTTGCTCCATGAGCTACGAATTGGTTTTAGAACATCCTGAAGCATTAGCCTCTCTTTCCTGAGCAAAATTGTTATGAGTTTTTCATAGTTTGACCCCTTGAAACCTTGAAGGGTTGTGTTAATTGCCCTCACGAAATCCTGTCAATAGGGGGACCAAACCACATTAAATGGGATGACACAAGAAAATATGGCCCTTGCCACACTTGACTAAGCCTCTTCTCTCCCTTGATTGTTGAGCATTTTCAACAATCTGCTATCTTTACTTGCACCTACAGGCTTGGATATCTCTTCTTCTACCAGTACCGCCCGCCTCTTCCTTGCTTCATGAACAATCCTTGGCTCATTGCTGGCACCTAAGCTAGGAGTAGGCTTGCTAGTGATACCCATACCAATCTTGTCTATTTGATCCTTCAACCTTTGAGCATCATCATGCCCTCTCTTGAATGTAGCCCTCACCTCCGGATTTTTCGTATGTGCACAAGCTTCAACACCCTTCACTACTTCATGTAAAATGTAAGCCTTGACTCTTGTGTAAGAGCCCTTGAAGGTCGTCTCAATGTTACATAAATTGCACCTCCATTCCCATGAACCCCAACCACCACCCATTTGCTTGAGCTTGGTAACATGCCTCCAAAGAGGATAGTATTATTGTTGCTTGCTTGCTTGAGGAGCTCCAGAGACAGAGGAAATGGCACTTTGAGAAGTCATGAATGTTGCAAAAACAGTAAATAAATCTGCTCACCAAATATAGGAATGCCCACACCCTTCTTGCTTCCCACAACTATCCTCTTGCTGGAAATGCACCAAAGATTGCTCCCAATGCTCCAAACCACAAGTAAAATGCATGTTGTTGTTGTAGGAAGCTCCTCTTGCTAAAGAAAGTGTGAGGAATGAGTGAACCAAGTGCTTTCTTATAGGAAAGAAAAGGTTGTTAGAGTTTCTAGAGATTTCTAGATGTTTCTTTTCTCAAATTAAAAAAAAAAATATAGTTAAAAAGCTAGTGGACAGCATTATAGATATTTAAAAATGAAAAATTTGAGTTGTTGTGACCATTTGAGGGACCCATTGCCCTCTCTACCACTTGGACAAGCCCACAAACCTAAAAAAGGATGTTGAAACGATTGTCGTACAGGACAAAACATTGTCGATTGTACCATACAACATTTCCAAATCAGGAAACACCATACGGTACAGTCGACAGAGTTTCATATGCGTTTCAGGTACTGGTATGACACTCGGGGGGCACTTATAGCACAAACCAAGTTGAGGGCTTCCTATCCTTCAAACAGAATGGCCAAGAATATATCATTAAGGCCATAGAACCACATGAAATTGAGATTGTAAATTACAAGCAAATGGACAAAATCATTAGGACGAGCCATTTTGGTTTCATTCCCTGATTCTATCATATGAAACTAGCCATTAGCCCAATTCACACCAGATTTCACCAACAATTGGAGGAGCAGTGAGCAAAACACCCACAACAAAAGGAGTAGCCTAGTGCCTCTTCCTCTCCTTTAGAGAAGACCTTTCAAAAGTATAATGTTTTTCAAGACCTTCCAAAGGAGCTTCCTCCAAGTAGCAACCTTGAGCATATCATCGAGGATGAGAAAAGTAAAGGCCCTACTATTGTGAACTTGCATTGTTACAACCCTACACAAAAGGCAAAAACTGAAATGATAATGGAGGAACTCTTAGAAGTTGGCATCGTTATCAAGTAGAAGAATGTAAATAGCCCTTTACTCTTAAAAGGATGGATCCTACAAACTTTGTGTGTACTACAAAACTCTAAATAAAATAGCAATTAAGAAAATATTTTAAATGCTAGGAGTTGATGAATTGTTGGATAAATTGAATTGTGCCAAAGTATTTTCGAAAATTAGCCTTCGCTCTAGATACTATCAAAACCCTTTTGACTCCAAGACTGGGAAAACACTACTTTCCAAACTCACCATGGACATTATAAATTCCAAGTAAGGCCTTTTGGGTTATGCAATGCTCTGACCATCTTTCAAGCATTAATTAGCCAAATTTTTTATAAGTGCTTCCAAAAATTTGTGTTACTCTTTTTGATAGCATATTATTTTATACTAGATCAATGGAAGAGCATAATCAACACCTAGATTTAGTCTTAGCAAATTTGGAAGCAAACAAGCTTTACACCAAGTGATCCAAGTGTGAGTATGGGAAATCTTCCTTGGAGTACTTAGGGCCACTTCATATCAATTAGTCTTAGCAAATTTGGAAGCAAACAAGCTTTACACCAAGTGATCCAAGTGTGAGTATGGGAAATCTTCCTTGGAGTACTTAGGGCCACTTCATATCAATTAATGGTGTTGTAGTTGATCCTACAAAAAGTCAAGCCATCCTAGTTTGGTAGACTCCAAAAACACTTAAGAAGTTCCATGGGTCCTCTCGACTAGTGGACTTTTTTAGAGGCAATTTCTAAAGAATTTTGCAGCCATTGCCAACCCACTAACAAATCTTACAAAAAAGATGGTTTCCAGTGGGATAAGCAAACTGACAAGGCAATCTAATGATTGAAAGTAGCACTTTCTTCAAACCTAGTCCTAGCCACTCCTAACTTTTCCAAACCATCCAATATCGAATTTGATGCATCAAGAAGCGATGTGAAGGTTGTCTTAATTCAAGACATGATATGTTTTGAAAGTTGTAGGCAAAATGAGTATGAATGGAATATGTCCACCAACAATAGCAATATATTGGTGATTTTGCATGCTATTACAAGATGGAAATAATACTTGTTGAACAGACACTTTTATACAAAAGTTGATCATAGAAGTTATTAGATTTTCTAGACCATGGTAATAGATTCTATATTCAAATAATCTCATAAAACCCTAGGTAACTTTAAGCTTTACAACCTATCAAAACTACTATCTTCGAATGCTAGAAACTAAAACACATACTGCAGAAAATGTATAACAGAATTCTAGCATGTTTGTCCCAACTCACATCACTCTTTATTGTTGTAGAAAACAAAATAGCAATGTTATAAACAAACCCTACTTCTTTACTCTAAACTGAAGTAAAAAAATTAACTACTTAAACCCTAACCAAAGCCCTCTTATATAGCACAAGAAATTCATCTAGAGTTCATAATAAAGGAAAATCCAACCCTTGATTTATTTTTGGCCTTGGGATTAGAAGCCTCACCCTACATGAAGAGACTGTCTTTAATGGAGCGCTCCAACAAGATGAATAACCTCCTTGGAATCTGCACCCTCTCCCTAAGTCTAAGTTTCCCTCATGCACTTTATCTAAAGCTAGACAACTTAAAAGGCTAAGACAGAACTTTGCCCAATCTGAAAAAAGCCAACTCAAAAATAGAAAAGCGACTAAGCATGGAAAAACTACTTTTCCTAAAATTGGGAAAGTAAACTACTAAATCTAGATTGCTAAAATTAAAAATGCAATCATTTTACACAAATGTTTTCAATAATCAATGCACCATGCAGACTGAAAATTGCACCCTCACATATGTTGTACGCACTGCTACTGCAATTGCAAGGTACGTTCATGTCTGTAACATGTGCACCATGGCTGAAAGAAACTTTCGAGGTATAAAAACTAACACTCCCTCTTACCGAGGAAAATGTTCTCTACCAAACACAAGATGCTCCCACACCACAACATGAATTGCTCCAGATTTCCTACACTAATGAAGTCATCTAGATAGAAGACCAAGACAAGTGTATCAGATCTATCAAATAAATAAGTGGCATCTACACTAAACTCAAAAAATCCCCATGAGTACAAACTCATTGATATTGAAATCCAAAACTAATGGTGCATGCATCAACCCATCTAGGGCATCTCCCTCTGCCTAGAAGAATCCTCCAACATCTACAGTAAGAGTCTCATCTAGGTCAGCTCCCTCTTGCTGAGAGAATCCTTTTGTAATTGTCTCCTCAACACTAGAGGAACCCTCCTCCAGCATGGCATCCTGCCATACCTACTCATGCATGTAACCTGTAAAGGCCGCATTCTCACACTCCTCTAGCAAAAACTCAACCAAATCCATGGATGTCGTCTCTAATGGTGACTTGTTGACCATCAAACTAATTCAAACACCGTAAATCTGTCATGCAAGAAACTGAAAGTGGACTCTTCGTTAAATCAAGAACATACAAGATAAAATCTGACTCAAGAACATCACTTGACGGCATTTAAAAAGATATGGAACCCTATATCTACCTGTTGAGGGTTTGGTGTCAATTGTAGGATCTCTTCTCTTGGTTTATTTTTGGTGCATCAAAGAATAGTGTGTTTACTCAAGACTACTACAAGCTCTCAAGATCAATTCATTTGAAGGGTAAGGCTACCACTTGGTGGGAAGACATTTTAGGTTTTATCCCTTCCTTCTTCCTTTGTTAGTTTGGTAAGTGCTTAATTCCTTGCTTTGTTTTTCCTTTGGATCCCTAGCAAGGGTATTTAGTATTTTATTCAGGCTATAGTTGATCTTGTTGGTGAAGGTGCTTGCTTTGGGAACCACCTTGGTCTACATAACCTTATCTTAATTAGATAGGAGACTAATTTACCCCTAGGGTTCTAGTCTCTTAGCCCTAATCCATTAATATAAGATAGACCAATTCTAAGAGAGGCATACTCCTTGACCCCATAAGCCCTAGTTGGAATAAGGCACTTGTTTTCTCCCAACAACCAACCATAAAACCCTAAAATTTAAATCTTTTATTTTTGTTGAGAAAGAAATCTAACAGAAAAATCAAAGAAAAATCACAATTTGGATTTCTTTCCTACTCTAGTGCAAAGTTCATGGTTTATTTCATTTCCTAGACTAGTCTATCAAGGATTTGTGTTTAATTTCTTATCTATAAACCCTAAAGAGGCAAATCAGCCCTATAATATTATGCTTCAAGGATTTATTTATATTGTTGTTGGTTGATTTTAAGGAATTCTCAAATCTGGAAATTGCATAATAGAAATAAAAATCAGATTTAAAGAAACCCCAAAACTAAGTTTTATGCTTCAAAGTTCATTTATTATTAGACCTAGCTTCCATTTCATTAACTAGAATATTGTTACATGTTCATCTTACATTTCTAGTGGTGAATTTCATCTCTAAATTGCTTCTAATTGCATATCATTTAATTGGAGATTGTTTGGGTGAATTCTAGTGCTGACGTTGGTTACCCCAAGGGGGAATTCATTATTTTCATTCAAGTTCTATTCTATTTCATTAATATATCTATTGTGATCTTGATTCTAACATCTTTGGGCTGTTTATTTGTTGCATATCTCAAGCCCTAGCTAAAACGTCCAAGACTTCTTGCATATAAGTGGAAAATATTTCTCTTGGATGGTTTATTCTTCACTCTAAATCTGGAATTTTGTGTTATTTCATCGTTCAAACAAAATTAGAGGTGTGGGACAGCCCTAAGCTAGTCCCTAATTTAGCATATTATTGATTGACACCTAAAACACACATTGCACCATCAATTTATGCTATCCGATTTCATTCCTAGTGCTCTAAAGCAGCTTAAAGTGGTTTATTTCAACTTCAAGTAGCTTCTTCTAAGTTTCATTTATTGTAATGATAATCACCTTAATGCAAATCTGAAGTGGTCTTTACTATTTATCTTTACATCAGATTTGGCACACACATCCACTAGCTCCTAACTCGTTCTCTTAAGTGGATAATATGTGGTTTGTGTTATTGATCTTAGATTGTTATCTTAAGGCATTTAATCACTTATTTGGAATCCTTGTACTTTGCATTGTCATGCATATTGTGAAATCATTGAAGTAAATCATAAGCTTGCACGGTATTAATTCAGTAAAAGATTTACTCAAATCTATCATTGGTAGATAGGGATACCCCCCTTGGCCTTTGGAGCTGGCCTAAAGTGAAGGGGATAATGTACGGAGGTGACAGTGGTGCAATTCTCATCTTGTTGCCCCAAGGTAGCACCTATGGTTGGACTTTCCACTAGGGTGCTAGTTTAGGCATTAACAAAACCTACTGAAAATCTTTCTATCACAAGTCATATGTCTCAAAGCTCCATTGTCCATTTACCACCCATCATCAAAAACTATGTTTGTGGACAAACACAACACCACGTTGAAGGTAGTATCAAGCCTGGCAATCAACTCAACCACACTTGAAGCTTCTGCACTTCCTATCAATTCATGTTGTGGCTAATGTTGCTTATGGGCCTTCTTCATCTTCAGACACTAACATGCATAGTGGCCCATCTAGTCACACCTAAAGCACTTGATATGACTCAAGTCTTTCTTCACTTGATACGATTCATTGCTTTTCTAACGCCTCCCCAATCCTCCTTTCTCTCCTCCTCTCCTCATCTTCTCGATGATGGCTAGTTTTGGTACTTCATCCTTAAAACTGTTTGAGACTTGCCATAGTCTCAACTCCTCTCCAATGAAGGCATCGCATAACTACTCAAAGTTAGGTAACTTCTCCCAACCACAAATAATGTCGGCAAAGTTTTGTGTCATAATGGACTAGAGCCATTCAATGAAATCCTAACAAATTCATTATCATCAACCGTGTCCCCAAATACAGCAATATGATCTCTCATCCCTACTCTCTTCATTAGATGGCTTCCCTACTCTCCTCATTAGATAGCTTCCTACTATATCTGTCTTGCTCATGCAAGTAGTGGTGAGCTTGTTCTTCAAGAGTACCTTCTTGGATACATGCACACTTTAGTACAGGGTTCCCAAGGCATCATACATCTCCTTGGAAATCTTCTTCCTGATAATATGAAGGAATAGATGATCCTTCACCGAATCCAACAAGACTTGCTTCACATTCACTGCATTCTTGATGAACTCCGCCAAATCTTTGAAATCTTTAGGCTCTGTGATTGTCATCTCAAAAATGTACCATAAATTTGTTGCGTCTAGGAAGTTCTACAATCTGCACTTCCACGATACAAACTTGGAAGCACCCTCGAGAGGGTCACACCCAAACATACTAGGAGTGGCACTTTCTAAACTCTACAAGAACAAACTCAGCAACCAAATCAGTCAGCATAAAAATTAGATCTACAAATTACCCTAAGTGCAGATCACATATCTCTCGTCCAACTCGGTCTTCCAATCATTGGAATATCCTAGGCATCAACACCCTATCAACCCTTCTGAAGTCCACACATGCCAATTGTTGGCACAAATATGCTTCAACCCCTAAAGCTATTTGGGCTTCATACCCTCTGAAATCCTCCAACAACTCTCCAACCCAAACAGTTAGTCTCTCCATACACTAAATCTGGAAGATTTCAGATACAATGCTCTGATACCACATTAGATTTTCTAGAC
This sequence comes from Picea abies, assembly GCA_900067695.1. Classification (NCBI taxonomy): domain Eukaryota; kingdom Viridiplantae; phylum Streptophyta; class Pinopsida; order Pinales; family Pinaceae; genus Picea; species Picea abies. The sequence goes on from CBVK0100526823.1 coordinate 10,372, forward strand.
CATGCTAACATATTTTGAACTCAAAGAATCTCCTAAAACCCTAGGTAACTTCAAGCTTTACAACCTATCAAAACTGCTATATTTGAATGCTAGAAACTGAAACACATATTGCAAAAAATATCTAATAGAATTCTCACAAGTCTATCCCAAATCACATCACTATTTATTATGGCAGAAAACAGAATAACAATGTTGTAGACAAGCCGCGAGGGTAGCTCAATTGGTCTAGAGCCAGACGTGATTTTTTCGTCCTTGTTGTTGGTCACAAGTTCGACTCTCTTGATTCCCCCGGGGCAAGGCCCCGTAATCAGGGCCGACAGTTTACCCCGCTTACCATTCATGAACATGGGGAGGTATTCGGAGGGTTTTCCGCGAGTACATTTCCTTGAAAAAAAACTAGCGTTGTAGACAAAACCTACTTCACTCTGAACTAAAGTAAAAACTAACTACTTAAATGGTTAAACCCTATCCTGAGCCCTCTTATATAGCATAAGAAGGTCATCTGGGATTTACAATAAAAGCATATCTAACCTTGGATCAATTCCCAGCCCTTGATCAATTTCTGGCCTTGGGATTAGCATCCTCAACCTGCATGAAGATATTGTCTTTAATGGAGCTCTCCAGCAAGAAGAATAACCTTCTTGGGATCTGCACCCTCTCAGAATTATCACAGGTCTATCCCAAACCAAATTACTATCAATGTTGTCAGAACCGGAAACCAAACCGGACCAGTCAACCCCAAAAATGCAAAACCGAACCAAAGCAGTAAAAAACTGGAAAATACCTAAAGAAAAAAAAATGGTTGACCAAAAACTACATAAAATATTCAAATTTTGAAAAAAACATATAT
>CBVK0100526826.1:0-13788 GCA_900067695.1 Picea abies
CTGCATGGCCTAGCATTGGCCTTCTGAAATTCCCATGGTCTTAAGCTCTTTGACTTAACAGTGGGCTAGAATGTAAGAGATAATCACTGCTACTAGCAACATCCACATCAAATAGATCTTCAGCCACTGATTGGGGAGAGACAAAAGAATCATTAGAGGAAGATTCATGATCATTTTCAAAAATTACTGACTGGATTTTTTCATCATTCAGGAGCCTAGATATCAGAGGAGGTTCTGCTCCTATATTCCTAGTCCCATTTTCCTCTATGTCAGTCCAATTATGGTTTTGTTCCCCATACACTAAATATGACAAACTGTTGTTTACATTCAATAACTCCATATCATTCCAACTTTGTATCTATTGAGAAACCTGCTAGAAACAACTCTTTTATCTCTCCTTTCCACACTAGAACCACCACAAAAGAGACTTCTACTCATAGAAGAAGTCAGTGTTTCCTGAATAAAGTCCAAGTCAGAGGTTGATCCTTCGGAGCTTGTCATATCAATATTTCTGATAGACCAAGTCTATTGCTATTGCTTGGTTCTCCCTTATGGAATGTAACTCTAACCTGCCCTTTTTGACCCAACCCAACAACGAGATTTCTTGTTGAACTTGACTGCCCAGCAGTAGCAGAATTTAGTTGCACCTTGCATGTCCTTCTTCAAGTTTGATGAACTGGAGGTACCTAGTTTAGGAACTACTGAAACTAACTTTGGCAATGGTGACTTGTTGTTTGAGGGATGTCCACCAATTTTGGAGTATTCCCTTGGTTCCATGTCTTCAGTATGGTAACTACCTCCAATTCTTGTAGGGTAATGAGTACCCTGTGCCTCATGATTTTGTTCTCCAGAAAACAAACAAGTTGTAACACCCTGTTTCCCCCAGTCTATAAAAATAACTATAGCGGCCAAGAACTATGGAAAACTCAAAGATGGGCATGTTTGATTTGACGGACCTTTGCATAAACGGTCGATGAATGTAAATTATATTATGAATATGTGTTGCATGACTGATGGGAGGGGGATGTGCTAAAAGAGACCACAATGGCTAATGAGAGGTGGAGGAAGGGACCTGGAAGGGTTGCGTTAACTTCCACCGAGCTAGTACCGTACTAGTTTATAATTGCTGAAAAACCAAAGCAGCTCTCTGATCCTGGAATGGATTTCCCATCAGATTGGTAGGTGGGGAGGATCCTCAAGAGTTAATGAGGGGATGGGGGTGATGAGGCCCATCTATAACAGCCCTCAAACCTGACCACAGATGACAAAATTCATGCCACACGCAACCCTTGCAGATAAATTGGCAAGAGAGGAAATGTGGTGGGAGAGAGCGCATGCGATGGGGGATCATGGAAGAGAATTGGAGAAAACCCTGGAAATGCAGGGAGATCTGAATATCGGGAGAAGGAGAGTAACCTTCGTCCTAGATTTTTTTTTGTATTAGGAGAAGGAGAGTAACCTTCATCCTAGATTATTTTTCTGTATCAGGAGAAGGAGAGTAACCTTCGTCCTTGACTTTCGTTGAGTTGGAAGTAGGAGGCTGAACCTCAAAGCATCGTGGTCTAGCTCAGGGGTGGCTAGTGGTAAATCCATTTGGAGTCACTGAGCCTACGGTTAGGTGGAAACGAGCACCCCTCTCAACAGTTGCATCATGCCTGGTAGATCTGATAAGTGTTTTATACCTTGTATTTTGAACTAAATATCATGAATACATGCTTATGTTTATATGCCCATAATAATTTCTGTGTAGAATGATTGCCTGGTGCTTTAAACTGGAAATAATGGATGCATGTGTATGCTTACATGTCATCGTTGGTTTCTATACAAATGGTTAAGTTTGGGGCATGAGTTCGCTCCACCGAGAATCGTCTTGTTTTCTTGATTCTCGTAATATTTTGGGAAGGCCCCTTGAGAGTACTCTTCCCCGGGGATTATCCCATAAACCTTGAAACCGTGCCGAACCTTTACCTAGAGACTCGATTAAGATTAGGGATGATTGCCCAAGAACTGTCAGAAGGTTCATGCAATCCGGGCTCAGAAACCTTATGCAAGGAAGTGTAGCTCTCTAAGGTCTTGGAGTCGTGGGAGTTTGAAGCCCCGAGAGGTTGAATTTCGTGATTCAAGCTTAGAAGGGATAGTGAGTCCAATTATAGAAAGAGAGAATACCCTATCGTTTGGTAGACAAATAGTTGGAATCCTTTCGAAAATACCCTAGGTCTGTCAAGATCGATGGATCTACAGAAGGAGCACAGGTGTTAACACCTCGACCCTTTAAGCCTTCGCAAGTAGCGAAGGGATCTAGGACCATAGATCCAAGGATTTGACGGAGCCCTATTGACCGTCGATCTTAGCCTTTTCACAGGTAGGAGAGTATCACTTCGTTGACTCGCGACCTGGGGTGGTCAAGGGCAGGACTACACAAACTCACGATTTGCGAGATTGCGACGTGATCGTGGTCATTCGATCCAGGCCACGGGAGAACCAAGGGATCAGAACTTTCGTGGTTATCGCCTATCAGGGGTTTAGAACTTGAGAGAGTTTCCTTTCAACTGTAGAATTCGTGAAGTGTCGAGCGCCAAGGGCTCATGCGAACACGTGGCACATCCGTAAGTGGGGATCGCGTGGTTGACAGGTGGCATAACAAAAAGCGCCCAAAGAAAGGTGGGAGCGGGTGACAGGTGATGGACACATGTCGCCTAGGAAAGGGTCAACCCACTATTGACTTATCATATCTTGGGAATTCGCGAAGGAGGAGCATGAGGGCTCAACACCCCAACTCGTGAAGTCACGAGATGCGAGTAGTGCTAGTATTTAGCCTAGGAAGTGAGTGACCAGTGGTGGACACTTGTCACCTAGGAAAGAGTCAACCCATTGATGACTTATGGTGGCTTGGTGTTTAATAGGATGAAGAAGTTGCACCCTGATTGCTAAGGCCACGAAATGTCGAGAGCCGAGGTCTCGTGCGACGGGCAATAGTGGCACAGCTCATGAACAGAGTATAGCAAAGGAGACAAGTGGCATGTGCGCGTCACTTTGGCAGAGTCCACATAATGTTGACCTCTCGTGCCTCGGGGATTCGCAAAGGAGGAGCACGAGGGCTCAACACCTCAACTAGCAAAGTTGCGAGTGGGGCTAGAGTTTGGCCTAGCCTATGGTTGCATGTAGCAGGCACTAGTAAGGAGGGAGCCATACCCGTATCATATCTTGGGTATCGGTGTTTGGAGAAAGGGGAATCGAGAGTATTGACTCCCAACTCATGAGTTTTGAAAGGTGCTTGCGCTAAGGCCAGGTTGTGGTTGTTTGGAGGAGGATAAGGGATTTCGTCTGTGCTAGGCCCCATAGAAGTCTCGGGGATTCTGTCCCTCGACGAAAAAAGACAAAAAATCTAGGTTGTCATAGTGTGTGTGTGACAAATTGGTATCAGAGCATGGTTACAAAACTTGGCTTGCTTGGGCTCATGAACGAGTTGCACAGAAACTCCATTTGAAGTACTCTTAAAAGGAGTAACCCTCTATCTTAACCCCCTTTATCAAAAGTCAAAGTTAAGAATGAAAAATTTCTATTATGTGTATGCATTTGAAAAATATGAATTATGTGTTGGTTATAGATGAATATAAATATTGACTAACAACAAGTCTTTTTCTTGCACAACAAGCGGACGACCAACCGCGGGAAAACTCCAGACGCATAGAATGGTGATGCACCACGAAGTGGGGGATGGCTCCCATAATAGAGACAAAGAGTCTGATGAAAGGAGAGTGGTAGAGACCCCTCCAGATCTAGCTGAGACTGTGAGAAGCCTCATGGTCGAACTACAGAGCTGCAAGGTTGACAATGAGAGGTTGATAAAAGAGCAAGAGAAGCAAACAGAAATTAATGCAGTCTTGCTGCAGAGTTTATCCGACATACAAAGACAATTGAAGCATGGACCTGACTCCAGTCATGCTGACTGACGACAGACAAAGAAAAGTCGAAGTCCACCTGAGATACAGAAATGTGGTCTTTTAAGTCGCCACACTGGGAAGAGCACCTCGAGAAAGGTCCACCCCAGAAATAAGGGACAAGCGTCGAACGATTCCTCTGGAAAGGAAATCGGTGACTTTGAGGGATCTTCTAGTAGCAGGACTATTTCTTATTCCTCAAGAAAACGAAAGAAGAGAAAGCATTCCAAAAGTCACAATCTCGAAGAGTTCAAGAAGACCAAACCACCCTCTTTCGACGGTGAAATAAAGAAGGGGGAGGAAGCAAAGGCCTGGCTGCTTGGACCAAAGAAGTATTTCAGAGTCCATGAGTTCTCAGAAAATTTGAAGGCCCGAGTAGCCACTTTCAACCTGAATGGGAAGGCTTCCATTTGATGGGAAGACCTTAAGAATGTAATAGGGATTCATGAAGAAGACCTATCTTGGGAACAGTTTGAGAAATACTTCAGGAAGAATTATCTGTCGGAAAAATATTTCGACGAAAATACTAAGGAATTCTATGAACTTAAGCTGGGGCAACGTACCATAGAGGAATATGTCAGTAGATTCCTCGAATTGTTGAGGTATGTACCCTATATAAAAGCAGAAAAGGAAAAGGTGCAATGATTCATCAGTGGACTACCTAAAGACTATCAGAACAGGATTGAGTTTGACGAGCCAAAGACCCTAGAAGACACTATCCGAAAGGCAAGATATTGTTATGAACAGCTTGGGCATCGAACAGAACCTCATGAAGGTTGCAAGCAGAAGAATAGTTCGGGATTCCAGAAAAAGGGGTTTAAATCCCCAAGATTTAAAAGCTATAAAAAGGACTCAAGGATGAGCTTCCCAACCCGAAGTGTACACCAACAAAATTTCCCCTCCCAGAGCGGAAATAAACCTTCTGGATCTACCCCAGGAAAGATTGATAACCCAAAGAGAGAACCCTTGAAATGTTGGGGTTGTGGAGAAGAACATATACTGAGGGATTTCCCGCATCGACATAAGAACAATCAAAGAATTTACAACGTTCAAGAAGTTACCACCATCAATGATGTGGTCAGGAGTGTGCCACAAATCTATGCAGCCTTGGATAATAAACAAGCTAACCACCAAGCTTCAATGGTGGAGATGGAAGATATGATCACCAACCATCTAGTGTCTATTCTAATTGACCCTGGTTCAAATTTGAGTTATATAGCTCCTAAGGATGTTGATAAGTGTAAATTATAGCCACATAAATACGCCAAGCCATGGTTGGTACAGTTAGCCACTAGCACCAAAAGAAAGGTAGCGGAGGTCATACCAGTTTGCCAATTCACAATGGGTGAATTCCCCACCCAAGCAACCCTTAACATACTACCCCTAGGATCATATGACTTGTTGATTGGTATGGACTGTCTAGCCACATATAAAGCCAGACTGGAATGTTACCATAAAACCTTAGAATGTGTAGGTGAAGAAGGAAGAAGGATAACCCTTCTAGGGATCCAAAAACCTGTCTTGGTGAGATGAATATCATCCCTTCAAATGAGAAAGTATTGTAGAATACCACCCCACACTAAGAGAATATAAATATGTATTTTCGGAAGAGGTACCAGGTCTACCTCCGAGAAGGGACATTGATTTCTCGATAGAACTTGCACCAGGAGCGGTGCTAGTGTCTAGGACACCCTACAGGATGAGCACACCCGAGCTAGTTGAGTTTAAATTACAACTAAAAGAAATGATGGACAAAGGCTATATCCAGACCAACGTGTCTCCATGAGGAGCACCAGTTCTATTTGTAAAGAAGAAAGATGGTACCCTCCGACTATGCATAGATTATAGACAACTCAATAAGGTAACCATAAAGAACAAGTACCCCTTACCCAAAATCAATGACCTGTTTGATCAATTGGGAGGTGCTTCCATCTTCTCAAAGATTGACTTGAGATCTGGATACCATCAAGTCCGAATCAAGGGTGAAGACATCCACAAAACTGCCTTCAGGACAAGATATGGTCACTATGAGTTTGTGGTAGTACCATTTGGATTAACCAATGCCCCTGCCACTTTTATGTGCTTGATGAACAATGTGCTCAGCAAATTCCTAGACAAATTTGTACTGGTTTTTATTGACGATATATTAATTTACTCCAAGAATAGAGAGGAACATGAGGAACATCTTAGATTTATGCTTCAAGTGCTAAGAGAACATCATCTCTATGCCAAATTTAGCAAGTGCAACTTTTTCTAGAAGCAAATACATTACTTGGGCCATGTCATATCTGAAGGTGTAGTAGTAGACCCTAACAAGATCAGGTCTATCATGGAATGGCCTACCCCAAAGGATGTTTTAGATATCAAATCCTTTATGGGCTTAGCAGGATACTATAGGAGATTTATAAAAGGATTCTCCAAGATTGGTTGTCCAATCACTGCCCTCCAGAAGAAGGGAGCTAAATTCACGTGGACACAAGAATGTGAAGAAATATTTCAATCCCTAAAACATCTACTGACCCACGCACCCATGTTGAAGATCGTCGATCCTGAAGTTGACTTCCTCGTGTGCACAGATGCCTGCAAGGAAGGGCTCAAAGGAGTCTTTATGCAAGGAGGAAGTGTAGTTTTCTATGAATCCTGAAAATTGAATGAGCACGAAGTCAACTATGTGACCCATGATCTAGAATTGGCCGCCATAGTGCACACCTTAAAAATGTGGAGACATTACCTCCTGGGAAGGAAATTTGTGCTTATGACAAACCATTGTGGATTGCGATATTTTCTTGACCAACCAAAGCTCAATGCCAGACAAGCTAGGTGGATGGGCCTCCTTAGAGAGTTTGATTTTGAAATCAAACATGTTAAAGGAAAGGAAAATAAGGTGGAAGATGCCCTTAGCATAAGTATGAAAACAATTCATCTAGCAGCGGTGAGCACCTACAAGACCAATGTCTGTAAAAGAGTCAAGAATGCACAAGAAACAAACACATTCTTCCAGACCGTGACCTCGTACCTAGAGCAAGAACCCACAGGGATAAAGTATGAAGGCTATTGGATGATAGATGGAGGTCTGCTAACTTACAAAAACAGATTGTATATTCCAGATTCTGATGACTTGAAGAGGTTCATAATGGATGAACTACATAAAAGACCATATACTTGTCATCCAGGATACTAGAATATGATCACAGCCACCAGGAAACAATTCTATTGGCCTGGATTGAAGAAAGACATAGTTGAGTACTTAGCCAAATGCATGGAATGCCAACAAGCTAAAGCAAAACACTGACACCCAACAGGATTATTACAACCTCTACCAATCCCGGAATGGAAGTGGGAAACAATTTCCATGGACTTCATCACCGGATTACCAACATCGACCAAACAGAATGACGCCATCATGGTAGTGGTGGATAAATTGAGAAAGTCTGCCCATTTTATCCCCGTCAAAATGACTTGCAAGGCAATAAATATCACCATCATATTCATGAAGGGGATATTCAGACTACATGGTATGCCTAAAGAGATCATGTCTAACAGAGACACGAAATTTACTTCCAACTTTTGGAAATCCTTGATGGTTGGTCTAGAGACCAAATTATTGTTTAGCACAGCCTATCATCCTCAAACCGATGGACAGACGGAAAGAGTGAACCAAATATTGGAAGACATGCTAAGAATGCATGTAATGCATCAACCCAAAAAGTGGGAATATTACTTGCCACTGGTGGAATTCGCCTACAACAATGGCTACCAAGAATCCCTGAAGATGAGCCCTTTCGAAGTCCTCTATGGTAGACCGTGCAACACTCCAGTCAGTTGGAATAATATCATAAACAGAATTACTATTGGACCCAACATGTTGAAAGAAATGGAACAACAAGTGATTGAGATAAAACAAAATCTAAAGGTCGCTCAAAACAAACAGAAAAGTTACATCGACTGAAAGAGAACTCCAAGAGAATTCTAGATGGGAGACCATGTATATCTCAGAGTTAGGCCCAGGAAGAGTTCCCTAAGGATGGGAGCTTGTGCCAAGTTGGCACCTCAGTATTGTGGACCCTTTGAAGTTATAGTAGAGTGGGACCTGTAGCCTATAGGCTAGCACTTCCTCCCACAGTAAAAGCACATAATGTTTCGCCCATCCGTAACAGCCCTCAGACCTGACCACAGACGGAGAAATTTGTGCCACACGCAACCCTTGCAGACAAATTGGCAAGAGAGGAAATGTGGTGGGAAAGAGCACGCGCGACGGGGGATCGCGGAATAGAACTGGAGAAAACCCTGGAAACGCAGGGAGTTTTGAATATCAAGAGAAGGAGAGTAACCTTCATCTTGGATTATTTTTTTGTATCGGGAGAACGAGAGTAACCTTCGTCCTGGATTATTTTTCTGTATCAGGAGAAGGAGAGTAACCTTCATCCTTGAATTCCGTTGAGCTGGAAGTAGGAGGCTGAACCTCAAAGCATTGTGGTCTAGCTCAGGGGTGGCTAGTGTTAAATCTGTTTGGAGTCACTGAGCCTACGGTTGGGTGGAAACGAGCACCCCTCAGCAATTGCACCATGCTTGGTAGATCTGATAAGTGTTTTATACCTTGTATTTCGAACTGAATATCATGAATACATGCTTATGTTTATATGCCCATAATAATTTCTATGTAGAATGATTGCCTGGTGTTTTAAACTAGAAATAATGGATGCATGTGTATGCCTTACATGTCATCATTGGTTTCTGTACAAATGGTTAAGTCTGGGGCATGAGTTCGCTCCACCGAGAATTGTCTTGTTTGCTTGATTCTCGTAATATTCTAGGAAGGCCCCTCGAGAGTACTCTTCCTCGGGGATTATCCCATAAACCTTGGAACCGTGTTGAACCTTTACCTAGAGACTCGACTAAGATTAGGGACGATTGCCCAAGAACCGTCTAAAGGTTCATGGGTTTCAGGGCCCGGAAACCTTATGCAAGGAAGTGTAGCTCTCTAAGGTCTCGGAGTCATGGGAGTTTGAAGCCTCGAGAGGTTGAGTTTCTTAATTCAATCTCAGAAGGGATAGAGAGTCCAATTATAGAAAGAGAGAATACTCTATTGTTTGGTAGATGAACGGTCAAAAGCCTTTCGGAAATACCCCAGATCTGTCAAGACCAATGGATCTAGAGAAGGAGCGTAGGCGTTAACACCTCTACCCTTTCAGCCTTCACAAGTAGCGATGGGATCCAACACCATAGATCCAAGGATCTGATGGAGCCCTATTGACCATCGATCTTAGCCCTTGCATAGGTAGGAGAGTAGCACTTTGCTGACTCGCGACTTGGGGTGGTCAAGGGTAGGACTGCACAAACTCACGATTCGTGAGATCGTGACGTGATTGTGGTCGTTGGATGCAGGCCACGGGGAACCGTGGGATCAAAACTTTCGTGGTTATCGCCTATCCGGGATTCGGAACTTGAGAGAGTTTCCTCTCGACTATAGAAGTTGCAAAGTGTCGAGCGTCAAGGGCTCATGTGAACACATGGCACATCCGTAAGTGAGGACTGCGTGGTTGACAAGTGGTGTAACAACAAGCGCCCAAAGAAAGGTGGGAGCGGGTGACAAGTGATGGAAACATGTCATCTAGGAAAGGGTCAATCCACTATTGACTTATCGTATCTCGGGAATTCGTGAAGGAGAAGCATGAGGGCTCAACACTCCAACTCGCGAAGTATTTAGCCTAGGAAGCGGGAGACCAGTGGTGGACACTTGTCACCTGGGAAAGAGTCAACCCATTGATGACTTATCATGGCTCGGGGTTTCGCAGGATGAAGAAGCTGCACCCTGATAACTAAGGCCGTGAAATGCTAAGAGCCGAGGTCTCGTGCGACGGGCAACAACATCACAGCTCGTGTGCAGAGTACAGCAGAGGAGACAAGTGGTGTGTGTGCATCGCTTTGGCAGAGTCCACGTAACATTGACCTCTCGCGCCTCAGGGATTCGCAAAGGAGGAGCACGAGGGCTCAACACCTCAACTAGCGAAGTTGCGAGTGGGGCTAGTGTTTGGACTAGCCTACAGTTACATGTAGCAGGCACTAGTGAGGAGGGAGCCATACCCGTATCATATCTTGGGTATCGGTGTTTGGAGAAAGGAGAGTCGAGAGTCTTGACTCCCAACTCACGAGTTGCGAAAGGCGCTTGCGCTAAGGCCAAGATGTGGTCATTTGGAGGAGGATAAGGGAAGAGAGGGTCTATGGTGGGCCCCATAGAAGACTCGGGGATTCTGTCCCTCGATGAAAAAAGACAAAAAATATAGGTTGTCGTAGTGGGTGTGTGACACAAGTACCCCACCTACCAGCTCCAATAGGCAGTGCATTTCTCCTGTCCGCACAATCCTCCATGACTGTATCTGATCTTCCAACACAAAGATGCAAGGAAGCAGAAGTCTAAAAGGCAACCTTTTTCCTAGCCAAAGTATCTTGTCATCAACCAAACTCCTTAATGTATAAAAACCTTGCAGTGGATTCTCCTTGGAATAACAAAGGAATTTGTACATTGTGCTTCTAGTTGCTAAAATGTAACCAACATACAATCAATGTACATACCTTAAATGGTTGGATCAGAAGTAAACATTTCAATATAAATAAAAAATTCCAAATTCTAAATATATGTGTGCATACAAAATATGCACAACAATCAGCACTCATAATTTCTATCATTAGTGTTTAAGAAAGTTCCTGACAGCCTGACCTTATGTCTATGTTTGAAAATTGTAGAACTACAATTTTAAACAGAGAAGACACAGGTCATTGTCAATGTTTCAATGGTGCATACAAAATTTACAAAGAATGTTCAATGCTTCAAGTTTTGGAAACTCAACATGGCATGTATCTCTATTTGATACAACCATAATCAACAAAAAAATAAAAAATAAATGACCATGTTCTGTAAACATAAGAATGATATATAAAAATCTGAAGAAGACTAATAATAAGGTCATGAAACTTTTAACATGGGTTGAATTGGCTCTGAAAAATGTATTATCCTATCCTTGGAAAATCCTTCCTGATTTTAAAATTTGGCTTCATAAACAATTTTCAACAGAATATTAATTTACATAATTTTCCCACTGTGCAGGTAGGTAAGGTAGGTAATATAAGTATTGACTAAAATCTATTTTAACATAATTGAGACAGAAGAATCCTGTTGAATTCCTCAATTCATTAATAGCTGAGTTATGAGAACATTTACAGACATTTAGCTTACTGTAAAAGAAATGAAAGGAGAAAAGACATCTACAATAACTTAGACAAGACAAAACATGAATCAAAAGAAAATATTTTCCTGAGAAAACCCTACTTTGCCCAACCTGTCATTGTAAAATTTTAAAATTTTCTCACTATGGTGTACCTTACCCACATGGAATGAGGCCAGGGCAACTCCTGAGCAATTTGCCAAACTAGATGCCACTCAGACCTGGCACATAAGCTAAAGCAATTCTACTCGTTGTAGTGCAAACTCTTGTGTTAGGCTTATTAAAAGTTAAAACACTATATGTAATGAATCCTGAAAATTAATTTACACCTCTTATACTTATACCCCTCAAACCATATTGATATCCTCAATGCCTTAATAACTTAATCACTGATGGCTTGAGATTACATGATTGATGGAACCAGTTGCTACTTTCATTGTCTAAGTAGTAGCTAGAGAGAGAGATTGGGTTTAAGATTATGGAAATACAATACCTTTGTCTTGGTGAAGTTGCTCAACCCTGTGCTCATGTTCAAATTCTTATGCAGAATTAAGATATTTTGGGCCAGAATAATTGCATGTGTCACAAGTTAGCATAAGTATCTAAAAGTCATATATATTGTTTAGCATGAAAGTTTTCAGGTGCTAATAATTTCAACAGTAACCCTTCTAGTTTTTGTCACTTGGACCAGGTTTGAAAACTGCAAGATCTCCTTTGACTGCACAGGGATCTCTTGCATTTTCTAGACTCCCTACACACCATCCACCAGGGGTGAATTGGCCATCTGAACGACCCAAAAGCTCCTTATCTATTTTATCCAGAACAAGATCATCTTTGGCAAAACTCGTAGCAAATGCGGCCTCTGCTTGTGATACAGGTAGTGGAAACCCATTGCCCTAGGAGCTCCACCAAGTGGTTAAGCTCTAGGTGTATTTTGTTGGCCTGCAAACAGATTTATAGAAGTCAAGGACGTGATAGATATTTTTGAAAATAGAAATTAAAATTTAGCTAAGGAGATTTACCATTAATAATGACATTGTTAAATGTAATACAAAATTTCAACCCTTAGAAGCTGCCATGGAGAATGTAAGCAACAAACCTGGGCTTAGTGTCTTTAAATATAACTACAAACAATTTAGTTGTTCATACAGGAGGGGCTTTGCAAAGGTAGAGTCCCACAACCAAGCAACATGTTTTACTGTTAAGAATCTGGAAGGTCAATAGTTTGAATGCAACGTCTGTCCTTCACTCATTTATTCATGCAGTCTCTCTTCAAATTCAAATTCAAATTCAAAGAACATGCAACTTCCTCTGTCATAAAATACAACACATACAAACAAACAAACATATACACACAGTGATAGACAAACAGATGCACAACCACAGACAGACAAACATAGACACATAGGAAGCACTTCCTAAGAAAACAAATACAGAGAGATTCTACAAATGATAGGAGAGGATGTGAACAAACGAATGCAATGCAAATTCAGACATATATATATATATATATATATATATATATATATATATATATATATATATATATATATATAAATTCCACCCCTCTTCGACCGTTAAAGGAGTGGATACAAAAAAGCTTGATTCTCTTCCAAAAAAATGCTAAATACCGATCTCGATCTGCTTTTGCAAGAAATTCAAGATCTTGATCCGTTTTTGCAAGGAATCTCCTAAGTCCACCTTCCACTTCATCCGTTTCCCCATGTCTCTTACAGTTTCTCAAAATTTTAAAGTTCTGACTAGGTTGAATATGACCCACAACAGGATGATCGCTAGGCCTCACGCTCACCCTCATTTGGTATCGTTTGACCCAAATCATCTAGAAGTAATAATCTTTAAAAAGAGACACATTGGTGTAACTACACAATTGTGCTAAGTAGATGTTCAAACATCTAAACTCTTCATTTTCTTAATTTTCAAAGAGTTATTACTAATCTTTCCAAGGTATCTATAGAGATTCCCAAAGGGTTCTAGCCTACCCAAGAGCATGGTCGTGCTATTCAATTGCAATCAAGAAGTCTCCCTACTTACATTAGACCTTACATGCACCTCTATGCACAAAACAATGAGATTGATCACATGGTTCAAGAAATATGAGAGGTTGGAATCATTCAACCTAGAAATTTTTATTCACCAGAGATCAAGATGGTTTACAAAGAAAAATGGTACATGGTGTATGTTCCTACATCAAAGAGATCTCAACAAGACCACCATTAAAGACAAATTACATATTCCTATCATTCATGAATTAATAGATGAATTGTAGGTAGCAATTTTATTCACTGATTTGGATCTTCATTTAGGTTATCATCAAATTAGGATGAGGTAAGAATACATCTCCATAACAACCTTTATAATAGATGAATGGAATTATAAGTTTTTGGTGATGTCATCTCGCCTTACTAATGCACCTTTCACATTTCAAAGCTTGATGAATTATATTTTCATCCCTTCCTCGTAAATTTTGTGTTAGGATTTTTCGATGATATACTTATCTACAAAAAATCTTGAGAAGAGCATGTATAACATGTTGACATGGTCTTAAAACTAGTGGAGGAGAAAAAAACTATGGGAAAATACTTCTAAATGTTCCATTGGTGTTC
>CBVK0100526831.1:0-12124 GCA_900067695.1 Picea abies
ATGACAACTCATTGATCCATCTTCATCATATAAATGACAACTCATTGATCCATCTTCATCTATGCATTCTCATCAAGGACAATACATATTACATTACATCAATCATCAATCAATCAATACTTTGGCATCAATCAATCAAACCATTGGCATCAATGACAACATGATCCAACAACTGAAACTGTGATTGTTGGGAACTGAGGAAGAAGAAGCTTTGTGTGAAGATATAATTTAAAACTGTGGAAGCTCTGTGCCAATGAGAAGGGTCAGATCTGAAGAAAAGAGGTAAGATCTGCAAGCTCTGTGCTCTGATAAAGGTAAGAATAGTGAAAAGTTTTAGATCTGAGAGCTTTATGCTCTGTTGAAGATAAGATTAGTTTAATTTTTTGTTTCTAAAGTATGGATCTAGGTATGTTTGATAAGATTTTTCCTAGCTTGAAAACTAGGGCACTGATAGATGAAAGAAGATTTGATATAAGTATATCTGATAAGAATAGTGAAATATATGTTATACCTATGCATAGAGGGAATGTTTGGACTAACAAATGGATGCAAGACCCTAGAAAGAATTTTTTGCAGGTTAGCTACCAAGATCCTAGTGCACAGTAAAGGAAATGTTGGGTATCATTTAAAAGAAAGAGAGAATTAACCCTTTGATACAGTTGCAGAAGATCGGAACATCTGGTTAAGGAATTCCCTGGTAGAAGATCTAGTTGTCTTTGTTGTAGAGATATATACCATGAAGTATTGGATTTCCCTAGAATGATTGCTAAGCTTGAAAGAATAAATATGAGACAAGAAAAACCTAAGGCAGATCCAAAAACTAAGATTATGGTAGAACCTTAGAAAGAATCAGAGACTATACTATTGTAGATGAGAGAAACTTTGAATGACGACCGACATATCAACTTATTAGAGACCTTCAAAGAAAAATAATGCATAGAAGCAAGAATAGGAGACTTCAACATTGACTGTGTTCTGGATGAGGAAACACAGGTGAATTTCATGACAGAAAGAACTTGGAAAATTTTGAGAAAACCTGCTATGATTCCTTCATTGGGAGGAATAGGATTATTTAGAGGAAAGATGATAAACCTATGTGGAAGACTTACCCAGATACCTATGAGTGCTTAGGGAGATTCGACGGAAGAAGAATTTGAAGTTGTTAAATTTATTGAAAGGAACACCTCATTTTCCATGTTACTAGGAAGACCTTGGATTGAAAGGGATCAAGCCAGAAGAAAAGAAGAGAAATCCTTAGGTCAAAAGAAGCAAGACTTGAAATATTTCATGACTAGGAGGATCACGCACTTGATTGAAGAACAGGAGAAAAGAGAGAAGCTATTTAAAACTAGAGACTTGGATGCCGAAGTAGGAAGAACACTAGAAGACCCACAGAAGACTAAAGTACCTATTCCATATGAAGTATTACCCTTGATTTCTAAGAAAGAATCTCAACGGCGTGAAGTTACTATGCCCGCAGAAGATAAGAATCAGACTGGAAAGAGGAATATCAAAATGAAGCTCACTGGGAAAAAGGCTATAAATCTAAGTAAGAAGAGAGCTAAGATTGAGAAGTTACAAAAGGTCCTAGAGGGAACTTTGCAGAAGGAAAATTTGCAAAATTGGAACTTCGTCGGGATATCAGAATAGCGTCACATGTCACTTCGCCATGGCGAATAAATATAGTCATTGGGAAAAGTATAACTGTTAGACCAACACCCCGAACAGGTAGAAAGGCATTTATGATCATAAATATCACCACCAGACCATTGGTACCATGCCATAACGGACAAAACTGAGTTAATGAAGGCTTCTCACTCATTTCCAAGTTATCTATTTATCTCGTCGCACCATGCACCGAGAAAAAATTTGCTAACTGTGAATCTGAGCCCGCGGAATAGTTGATTTCTCATAGTGATCATCGCTCTATTTCCATCCATCTCGTTGCATTGACTAGTTACTCTTCTAACCCTAGATAGTCAGCCACAAGCGTGTATGTCCGAAGAACTTATCACATTCGAAGAGTCTGTGAAGGAAGTACTCATTGACCTCATGACCGAATGAGTAATGTCTAAGAGAGTGATGTTTCTGGGTGTACAAGCATCATCGACGAGAGGAGTGCAATCCTCTCCATCAACTACTCGTGGAACTAGACCATCTCAACCATCAGTAGAAAAGAGAACCAAGCACAAAGATGACCTAGAAAATGAGAAGCTAATCCTGATCATATTATCCGACTACATCCCACCTCTGGTTGGCATGGTGAGTCGTGATAGTGTGCCAAGATATTTAGAGTACACCATGGTTACTGTGTACCCCCTTAAGGGGATACACGCAGTGAGAACACAACAGGACAAGATCACATCGTTGAAGTTCAGTGACTTCAACCTCGGAGATCGCACATTCCACGATGAACCTCGCACAGTCCACTCTACTGAATGTAATGAAGATCCCACACTTCGGAAGGCACCAGGAAGTCAATGCTTGTGTCAAGCTACTCCTTTGATGTTACCATGGCGGCTACTTATGGTTGGACCATTGTATCACAGTTGACCCAACGTTGATTCATAGGATCATAGGATTGAGTATGCAAGGACCTGATCCGTAGGTCTTCTATCTAGGAAAATCCATAGATCACGCGCTAGCATAGAAGATCAAGGATACATACAATGATGTTGAGAAGGGGACATGAGGCTATAAGGTAGCCTCCATACAGAATGGTGCAGTGCACCTAACATGCTATTTAATTGCAGGAAATATAGTAAGGAATAAACAACCCACATAGGTCACAAGCTTTGTCGTTTCCCTTGCAAGGAAGTGCATGGAAGGTCTACAAATGAACTGGGTGAAGTACCTAGTTAATCAACTTGAACTAGACTACCACGAAGAATAATATTAGGGCTATGATTTTCTCTTTAGTTGGCTCCTGATCATCATCACAATTGTTTCCTGGGAGATGCTGGAAGGTGCAGCCTTCCCGGACATCAATCCGTTCGAACCGCTTGCTGTGAATTTCACCACACTCTGGTACTCGAGTGATATGAACAAACAATGGCATTCAAATGTTGTTTTTCATACATCTTACCTCCAGTTGAAGATATCCATCGAAGCTAAACCTCGCATGACTCCAAACACCCTACAGAGGTTCCAAACCCTGATGAAGTTTCGCGTATATCGGCACTTCATATACATTACAGCGCGAGTCGATGAACATAAAGAGCATCTTCAGTCATACTACAAGGTCACAGAAGAGGACCTTGAAGAGATCACTAAGGACTCCTCAGCAGACCTCCTTATCCCCACTGACCCTACAGAGATATCTGACCCTGAACTAGATATCTCAGAGGCCACGCAAAAAGAAAAGAACATACTTGGAACCAACAGAAGGAAGAAGACCGAAGAGGTCCAAGACTTAAGTAGAGCCTTAGGAAAGATTTCTTTAGTATCACTTGACCGAGGGGGTGATGACGAAGTGGAAAAAATAAATGACAAGGAAGATGAAAAAAAGCAAGGTGAAGTAATATCACCTAGAGACAAGGTTGACCCCTTGAATAAGAGGAAGGTTTCTCCCCCGAAACCTTCTTCACAGAAGAAATCCACAGCCAGTGTGACCAAGATGTAGACTGTACTCACTACCAATGATTTTGACTTCATCATAGCAGCCTTAAACGATGCTTCATTGGAAATCATGGAGAAACATTAATTTAAGCAGGAGGAAATGTATGATAGGATTGAGGTCGAACTCTGAAAGGTACAACATGCCCTTCATTCCAGTTGCATAGTCTCCACTGTGCCCCTACCATTAGGAGAACCAAAGTTGAGGGATGAGCAATCCCAACTCCGCTGACTATCATATGCAAATGAAGCTCACCTTCGACGAGCACAAGAAGAAATAGAACAAGCCACCCAGGCCTTGAAGCAAGTGAAAGGAGTACTCATAGAACAACACAAAGTTGCAGAACATGAGAGGGTTGCTCTCCAGGCAAATTTTGAAGAAGATAAAACACAGATGCAACAAGAAAAAGAACAATTGCTCACAGAGCAACTCGAAGTGAAAGAAGTAGTCAATAGAGCACTTTGATTTGTAACAGGCTTAGAACCATAGGCAGAGGACTGAGTCAAGTATCAAGTAGAGCAGCTCGCAGAAGCTATCCAACAACTACAACAAAGAATAACATATTTAGAGCTCTGCACGGTGCCCAACACCTTGCAGGATGTGAGGAATCAAAGAGAAGCAACTGCTCAAAGCGCAGTTGAGAGAATAAAGACCCTTTCCATGGAATGAAAACAACTGATTGATTGCAGTGCCCAAACCTATGAGAATCTCACTAAGAATCTAGAACTAAAGGCACTGGAGTCGCAGCTCCAAGAGGCGAAGTATCAAGCCAAAGAAATACAGGCATAGTTGAAGCCCCTGTTAATTGTGGAAAGAATGAAGTGATCCTAAGAGGAGCGCACATCCCAACAATAGGTCCACACTATTTAGAGCAGAGTTATGGAAGTAAATCAAATGCTCCAACCTGTACAGGATGAGGCTTACCAACTGTTCACAAAGATCGAAGGCTGAGGAGAAGAATTGGAGCAAGTCATCACTGCAACCGAACAACGCCTAGAGGGACCTGTCAACAAATAAGTCATACAAGAGTTCGTTGAACAGGAGTTCATGGCACAACAACAAGTTGAAGCAGCTCGAGCCAAGCTCAAAGATTTTGAAGGAGAACTAGTCAGATCAAAGTGACTCGAGATGAGTCACAGGTGAGTGTTGGGGGCTTGTTGGCCCTTGACCAAGTTTTGAGTATTCTTGGTCATGTTTGAACTATTTTTGGGACTTAGATAAGCTGTCAAAGCTAGAGCACAAGACGAAGCGGAGATCACGAGATATTGACCCCTTTTTAGGGATTTTTGTGTTTTGGGGGCTTATGTAACGGGTATGGGAATGTCAATCCATGGGTTTACCCATGCTTGGGCCTATTTTTTAATATATATAGAAGACTAGGCGATGTAAGATGGGGTGTATCTATGTGATATAGTGTAAGTGGTCCTAAGTGCTAGTGTTTGATCTATGTGATCAAGAGTTGCAAGTAATTTTGTGCATACTATGTGAGACTTGTAGAGCTAAGTGAAAGTCATTGTGAGAGACTATGGAAGGATCTGTGCTTAGATCTACTCGGGGGAGGAGGATCTAGAGAGTTGTGCAGATCTCATGTCCTCTAGGGAGTAGGGTTTTTGTGGCTCTGTGCATAACTAATTGAAGAAGCTAATAAAGAACAGAAAATTTGGTGTACGTAGCCCCAGGGTGGGTTTGAACCACATACATGTTGTGTTTCTCTTCTTTGTGCGATGTGTTGATGTGTTACATTTTAACTTGCTTAGTGCTTTGATATAGATGAATGATAAAGCTAGATATGTTAATGCTATGTGCTTAATAGTATGGATGAATAATAGATCTGGTCTATGTGAACATGCTTAGTGCTTAAATATCTTAGATCTGGATGAATAATGTGATGATGTATAGTTTAGGGTTTATCTATGTTGTGAGTAGGGTTTAACTGTGATGTAACTAGAACTGGATATTGATGACTATTAACTGTTGAGTGCTCTGTTAAGTGTTATAATCACATATCTGTGTTCTAGCTAAGGTTGTAGACATCTGAGTTCTGCAACCACCCTTGCTTCTACCTCTGGTGAGACTTCATCTGCTTCGCAGGTGTTGCCAAAAGGGTCATTAGTTAGGGTTTTTTTGGTGCACTTTTGAGCATTGAACCCTGGGTCTGCCCTCGTGACAACAAAGCTAAGTTGTTTGTGGCACCATTTCTTAGAGGGCCTAATTGGACTCTCCCATTTCACATATTTATTGATGCCTATGACACTGCAATAGGAGGGGTATTGGGGTAGAAAGTAGACCAGCAGTCCTATGCCATTTAAATTATGAGCAAGAACTTGTCTCCTGCCGAGTTAAACTACACAATTATCGAGAAGGAATTATGGGCAGTAGTTCATGCTATCAATAAGTTTCATCACTACATCATAGGTTATGAGGTATTTGTACATACAAATCATTCCACCATTATATTTCTCATGAATAAACCCATAATTAATGGCCGAGTGACTAGAAGGCTCCTATTATTGCAAGAGTTTAATATCACCATGCTTGACCGACCTGGAAAAGAGAATTTGGTAGCTGATTTTATTTCACAAATAGAAAATGAGGATGATGATATTCCCATAGATGATAGTTTTCCAGACGAACATATTTTTGTTCTTTCTATAAATACCCCATGGTTTGCAAATATGGCAAACTATTTGGCTACTAGGAAGTTACTGTCTCATTTGTCACCTCATGAAAAGCGTAAAATTATCATGCAAAGTGCTAATTACTCTTGGGTTGGCCATGACCTTTTTCGTACATATTCTGATTTGATTATTCGTAGATGTGTCCGAGAAGACGAGGTACCACAAATCCTACGAAGTTGTCATGATGGACCATGTGGTGGCCATTTTTCTGACAAATGTACAACATATAAGGTGTTACATTCAAGTTACTATTGTCCTAACATATTCAAAGATGTTGCCAAGTATTCGAGGAGTTGTGATAGTTTCCAAAGGATAGAAGGACCTATGCCAACTGACGAAATTCCCTTGCATGCCCAAGTTATGATAAAACCTTTCCAAAAAAGGGCCCTTGACTTTGTATGATCAATTTCACCCATGTCTCATAAGAAAAACTATATTTTGGTTTGTACATATTATGTCACCAAGTGGGTAGAAGCAAAAGCCCTATTTAGGGCTACAAAAACATCCATTGTCAAATTCATCTATGAAGACATCTTTACCCGCTTCGGTGTCCCTTGTGAAATTGTTACAGACCAGGGCACTCAATTCACTTCCAAGCTGATGAGAGAGATAACAGATAAATATGGGATTAAACACTTTAAGTATTCTCCATACCACCCACAAGCTAATGGTCAGGTAGAATCTAAAAAGAAAGTTCTGGAAGATATCTTAACCAAGACTATTCAATTACATCACTATGATTGGGCTGATAGGCTTCCAGAGGCTTTGTGGGCATATCAGACCACCTGGAGAAACACCACCAAACATACCCCTTATGAGCTAGTGTACGGGAAACAAGTACTTCTACCAATAGAATTCCAAGTAAGGACCTTCCGTATTTCCACATAATTGGGATTAAACTTAGATGAGGCTCAGAAACAATGATCCCTACAATTGAATGAGTTGGATGAGATTAGGTATATGCCATCCAACGAGCAATGTTAGTTCAAAACTAGAGGAGCAAGTGGCATGACAAGTTTATTAAGAAGAAACACTTCCAACCTAGTGATTGGGATTTGTTGTTTGATTCCCGATTTAAAACCTTCAAAGTAAAACTCACCACTCGGTGGTTGGGCCCTTATGAGGTAGTCACTGTATATGACAATGGAGCTGTGAAAATCAAAACAATTGACGATGGGAAAGTCTCCTTTGTAGTAAATGGACACGGACTCAAATTTTATCACAAGCCCATTTCCAAAGAATATTTTCTACAGGTCATGTCAACTGACAAGGCATTGGCCTTAGTAGATGGGGAAGTCCCCCCTTGTTCTTGAATGTTTTCTGAATTTTCTACTGTACATATGTAAATAATTTTGAATTTTGTTGATAAGCAATTATAGAGATTTATGTAGGCATTTATCTCACCAGGAGTAGACAGTTTCAAGGAAATATAAAAGAAGGATTTTTCTTCAAAACATTGCTATATTTGAACCTTGTTGTCTGCTAAGCATCAAATGAATAATGACTTGCTGTAGTTAGCCATATTTTTTAAAAGATTTTCATCTTCTCTTTTTCTTAAGGAATTTTAAAAAGCAATTGCTTTTGAAAATATTCACCACTATATAAGGAAGTGATACCGTAACCATCAAGCTTAGAGGTCTCTCGTACAGTTTTCCCAAGAAACCTAAGTAAGTGAGCAAAGTATCTTTATTAAATATTAACAAGGAGGTCTTATTAGTGGTTAGCCATGGAAACATCAAAAAAAAGGAAGAAAGTGAGTTGAGCCTAAAGATACATTTATGTTCTTTCCCAATGGTACCCTCCACTTCACACTAAAAATGCTTGATTATATCATATATTTAGATAGGCTACGTCCGCTTAAGTACCCCTTACATCAGGAAAATCACTAAGGAATGTATAACGTAAAGTTATCCTCTAACATAAATACCATCCCAATTGAAAAAAAAAAAAGAAAAAAATTGTTTTCAAAGTTGTCCCCCCATCTTCTTGCACAAAGAAATCTTATACTAAAAAACTTAAAAGATGGAGGGCTAGTCTCTAAGGGTGTAAGAGAATAACCCATCGGGATATTGAATAGGTCTGTTGGAAGCGGGTACTAGCCTGTGGTATGACTAGGTAAACCCATCAGAGTACTGAACAAGCTTGTTGGTAGCGGGGCATTCTACCTAGCGAGTATGGTAATCTGAAAAAAAATAAATAACAATTTAAAACTGTCCTTATGTACGGCATTACTTGTAGACAAATATGACATGAAGTATGTATGGTTAAGCTAAGGTTAATGAAATCCATAAATTTGTCCTTGGGAACTAACTTTGATACTATCTTGAAACTCTCTCACCTACCTCTTCTTATATATATATATAGGATTTCTTATCCTATAGGTGGGGCCATATTCTAACCATCTCATCCAACCAATCTGTGAAATTTATCTCTACACTCAACAAGATGTAAATCTTCAGTTATTGGGAGAACTAACTGCTTTCCTATATTTTTTATCGTGAGATGTCGCAATACTTAGGTGTGGGGGAGGGGTTTTATGAGTTGACAAATGATAATATTGCCTAGAAGAAGTAAATCTTTGTAAAAATTTATGTGTATTGTTTTCATGATACAGGCTATTACATCAACAATCATTTTATTTTTGAAATGCTAATTCCCTGTGTGATATAAATGGCTGCACATATCCTTAACAAACCACTTTATTGATTTATTTTCGTTACAGACTGTTCATTATAGAATTGATATTACATGTCTTATGAGAGTGGATTGAGTAAGCATGGTGGAAAAATAAATAATAATGGAACACTCTGACTATGCTCCTATTCACCGTGACTGTCAAAATCATTCTAAGACAGGAGGTAAAAATTCATTTCTCACAAAGGTACCATATGGAGTTCCATATGGAGTGTCATATGAAGTGTCGTATGAGGTGCTGGATGAAGTTCCATATGAAAATATACACCAGTAACTGTCCACAATTTCAGGTAACCAAGAATCAATGGCATTTATTTGAATTAGTTCATGGAAATTAAGATTGAATGATATAAACTTAGAAATTTTCATGATCAAATTTCCAAGTCAAACACTTGGACATTGATCTAACCTCTTCATCATTACAATCGCCTCCCACAACATGCCTTCAAATTTGAAACCGATGCTCACACATGGAAACTCATGTGCACATGAATGCAACCATTCCACCCTAGGCACACTAAAAAATGGAGGGATCGCTCGATTTGGTTATCCCATTTATTCCTCACACTCGCCTCTACTCATTTGTGTTCGCCCCTATTTTAAACACGCTCATCCTCTGTCTCTTTTCGTTCCCCTATGTCCACATTGCGCTCGGCCCCTTCTTAATTGCGCTCAGCCTCTACTTAATAGTGCCCTTCCTTGGACTGATTGCACCCATCCTCTATCAATTTTTCCTTTGTCCACTTCTCCACACCATCACAATTCCCAAATGGTATGATCCTTCCTCTTATTCTGACTTCTTCGTCATCCCTAAATTTTCACAGTGCATGGAAGTGTTTCTTCGCGCAGGCTGGGGGCCATTTTTTTCTCACTTGCAGGGCTACAACAATGGCATTTCAATGCAATTCACCCTTGGTTTTGATGGAAAGACAATGCGCGTGGGATATCCCACCTTTGGGGTCTCAGAGGAATCCATAGCCACAACCACAAAGCTTCCAAGAGTGGGGATAGATGGTTTTTGCCACGATCAAGCTATAATAGGGTTTTCAAACCAGAATTTCAGAACATCTCTGGAGCTAAAGGATACTCCAAGGATTGGATAAAAGAGGAGCTAATTAACCCTCTCATAGTCATCGCCAGGCTGATCACATGTGAAGGTAGATATTCCACCTTTAAAGCATGTCACTTTCGATTATTAGCTCACTTTCAGTTCAATAAACCATTGAATTTTACCTTCTACTTTTTAAAGAACTTGGAGAATATGTCCTCCCAAGTGAGGAAGAATGTAACCAATCCCCACAATAGCCTCTTTCACCATGGCCTTATCAAACTTCTTGTTTTAGATGAATTGGAAAAACAGGGGCAAACTTGGAATGAGTTCATTTACCAATTTTCAAACCCTCACCTGACAATCAAGACTAGCAAAAAGATACTTGATCTAAGGACTATTTCTCCATCCAAAACCCACTCTTCGAAAACTCCAAACCCTCTTACACAAGCCATTTCTTTACCAAAACAAAAATCCAAGAAGCTTGTGCTAATCCCTACAGCCTCATCAGGAAAAAAGACCAAGAAGCCTAGTACTAATTCCCATATGCCTTCAGCATCTCTTGATCCTACACCCAAAAAGATACAAGAAGTAATTCAACAAGACTTTCCTGCAGTCCCTACAAATAGGAGAGGAGCTAATCGATTTAATAGAGGACCCTTTCGAAAGAGTACCCAGAGCACAAGAGGAAAACCTTATGCAAAACCCCTAACTACTTCAGACCTTATCCAAGTATCCTCCGATCTCGAAAGCCCTCACAAAAGACTTAGGGAAGTGTCTTCAGATGAATTGAAGCCTCAAAGAAAGACAAAATCCGAACCTACTTCTCCTCATCATCCCCTTATTACTCCTACTTCACAGATGCCTACTCTAGATCCTAAGACCAATAGACATTCTACATGTTTTAAGGGATCTAAGCCCTCCTCCGAGATATCTTATCCTTCTCCAGCCATTGAGAAGTTACAACAAGAAAAAATTTAGCTGCTACAACAATTGGAAGAAATGAAGACTTTGGACACGCATCTTCACCATGAAAATGCAATCCTCCAAGCAAAGGTGAATTCCCTTCAACGGTTGGTTGAAGAAATGACCAAAACCATTCGCAACCTCAGGGCACAATTGAAACAACACAAGAGGCATAAAACAAAATCTTCACAACAAGAAGGAGAAGCTTCTAAAGTTGAACATTCTTAACAAGCTTAGTCATGTGGGGCAATTCCTTTTTGTTTGCAGTGGGACCTGCAAAATCTTAGGTGTGGGGGTAATGTTGGGCTCGTGATATGGTTAAGTTAATGATAATGATTAGATCCTTTTTGGCCAATATTGTATGTGTATTTTCCTATTTTGAAGAAGCTTTGAAGGATTTTTGTATTAAATAGTCGTGGCTCATACTAGGTACATATGATTGATGTTTTATGATGATTTCAAGTATAATTCACCATGTTTTAATGATTCCAAGAAACTAATTCGTGATCTATTTGTCACAGGGAAAAATCGCAGGTCTCTTTTTGCATCCGACACTCCATCCAGCACTGCATCCGGTACTCCATCCGACACTCCATCCTACTCTAAAGCTGTGGGCGATTTAGCAGTTATCATATCAGGGACCAGTGATGGGAAAATCAGCGACATGGGTTTTCCTTGTGCTCGTGGCCTCCAACTACTGAGCTTTTGACAACATGGATTGGCCTGTTATACTAGGTGTTTATTGGCTCGCTTTGTTTCTAGAAGCCTGGTCTGGATTATTTTTGGCACGAAATGAGATCAGAGATATAATAAATAAATGCACAGAGATATCGCAGATATTCAATAATATAACAGAAATATATCATAGATGAAACCATAAACACAGAGATACAGTAATACATGATTTCTATTAATGAAATAAATGTATAGAGACTGTAAAAATATAGAGTGAAAGACTCGCTAGAATGGTGGCATCTTATCTCTGAGAAGAGATGTGACGGCTACTCGCATTCGCAAGAAGATGAGTACAATGAAGCTCTAAATGCCTTTTTACAATAAACAGGAATTTCAAAAACCCTAGACATCCAAAAACCTAACCCTAGGAGATGAAGCGCCAAAAGT
>CBVK0100526835.1:0-22905 GCA_900067695.1 Picea abies
ATCCCTTCATTTGCTGGATAATAATAAAGGAAGGACCTGGCAATTTCTCTAGTGGACGTAGCCCACACTGGGTGAACCACGTAAATCTATGTCTCTCTTGTATTGTGTGTCTTCTGTGTTTTGTTTCTGCATTTGTTTTATTTTATTGCTCCGCGGTACTATTTTTCTAACATTCAAAAAGGCCTTTCATTGACTTGAAGGTGGTCTTCCATACATCTATTTGTTCTATCGGGACCTGGTGGTAGCCAGACTTCAGATCAATCTTACTGAAGTATTTGGCCCCCATGAGTTGATCAAGGAGGACACCGATTCAAGGAATCGGGTACTAGTTTCTGACTGTGATTTTATTCAGAGCCTGATAATCAATGCAGAGTCATCAAGTTCTGTTAGCGTCGGAAGTCGCTCCTGGATTGCAGCAGAAGCAGAGCCCGACGCCCATCAATTTTTTATGTCACGATTTGTTTAATGGGGTGATCAAATGGGTAGTGACTCGAGAAGATATCACTCAAACTCAAGGACTGGGTCTGGCATGTGAGGAACAAAGGAGGTCTTGATCTAACTTCAGTCAGTGGGTTGATTTGAAAATGAGTAGGTTGAAGACTTGGTGAGGGGAGTGGACAAACTACCTTAGGCAATAGGCCTTTTAGTAATTTGTAGAAGAAAAACTCTGAATGCGAGATCCTCTAGTTCAGAGCTTCAAGAAACTGAGAGGGGGGACTTGACTGGATTCTCCAATTCCAAGTCATTCAGCGCTAAGAAAATCATAGAGACCGATTAGAAACAATGCAACTGTTACAGTGATCAAACTCTACATCATCCTATAATAGTTACCGCTCGACTGGATTCTCCAATTCCGAGCCGTTCTAATAGAGTGTAGATAAAGACGCGAAAGAAAAACTAACATTCATCAGACAAGAAGTCTCAAGAGTCCAGACATAACCAGGAAAACAGTGCTTCATTAAATTTTACCACCGGGAGCCTTGTTCAACCATCGATCCATTACAAAATACAAAGACTGAGTCTATATACTCAGCAAAATTTGCCTATCAGAGGCATGTTCAGTCATCCAAGGTATGGTGTCCCTTCAGCCAAATTCGGGCGGATAACTTTCGTCAGACGCCGCCTTAACTGCGCATGGCTCCTGCAGGGGAGATAGTCGCAACATTAAAGGCCAACATGGCGTGCGCAGAATTTCTCTGGTCAGATGAGGACCAACCATGACCCTTTGGAGAAAATCAGTGTATAGGACCGTCTTGGGCAGACTGTCTGCCGGAACCCCCATACCTTACATTCAATAAGTGAGTTGATGTTTCAACTACCTTTGTTCATCTTCATTTAATTCTTTAGCGAGGACCAGGATTGAAGTCGGGCTGAACTGGTCTTGGAGGACGCGGTATTCCCTTCTGTGGAAAAACCTGAGGCTTTGGCACCTTCGCATAACTCTCTTCCTTTCTCAAGTGACCACGGGCCCCACTTTCTGTGCTATCAGGGTTCGGGGTTTCGAGATGTGGAACAACACAAAACTATCACCCCTCAAACTTCTGAATGCCGAAATGTCGACGCGACTAAATCTCGCGCCACGCGTCCTCTGGATGGACGGTTGCTATTCTCCCCTGCACATTATGGGCACGATCTATTGTGTTAACTTCGGCGCAACTTCCTTATTCGTGATTTCCCGCCAACCGCTGATCTTCTCATATGGATGGATCCGAACCGTTGACACTATAATCCTGCCCGCTCACTTGATTTTAAGTCCGAAAAGGACTTTTTCTATGCGCTGCGCTTGGGCGCTCCTCGTGCAACCTGCAGACCTAGATATCCCGATGCCGAAGACAAGAATTGTCGCTAACATATAGGCTCCATGGGAGATAGATTCATCCCTGTGATGCTCTAAGAACTCATTCTACAGTTTCAGTGCCTTGCTATTGGGCTATGAGTCATTTACTAAGCTGAAAATATACAAACAAAAAATGAACAAAGAACTAACAGACAATATTTACAAACAAAGGAGCCATCTAAGTCTCAAGCAAAACATTTCTTCAAAAAATGCTCATTCACTAGGCTGTTGAAAACCTCTTCACCCTCCAGGTCGTGCAACTGGTACGTGTTGTTTGAGAAAACTTTAGAGATTTTGAAGGGGCCGATCCACAGGGCGTCAAACTTGCTATGTTTTCCTTTATCCTGTCTGGGTGCATCCCACTTAAGTACCAAATCCCCAATCTCGAACTCCTTCTCCCTAACCTTCTTGTCAAAAGCCTGTTTGACCCGTTGCACCCGTTGTTGATGACTATGAGCTGTGTCTCTCACCTGTTCCCTGATCTGTTGTACTTCTACTATCTGATGAATCCTTCTGATCATATGATCCGGCTCTCCTTCATAATCTTGAAAGAACTTTGCCACAGGTAAGGCGAGCTGAGTAGGGAAGACAGCCTCTGTTCCATAAACAAGTTGGAAAGGTGAGATGCCCAGGGAATTTTTTGTTGTCACCCAGTCGGCCCATAGAGAAAATTTGAGCTTTGAATCCCAGGCTCTTTTATTGTCTTCCAATAATTTTTTAATGAGCTTGATCAGACTTTTATTGGAAGACTCCGCCAGTCCATTTCCTTGAGGATAATAGGGAGTAGAGTGGTTCAGCGAAATCTCAAACTGTTCACAGAACTTAACCAAAGGCTCAAACCTGAAAGAGGCAGCATTGTTGGTGACAATTTTACTGGGACAGCCAAATCTAGCTATGATATCCTCCAGGAAGCTGATGATTACTTTGTGAGAAGTGCTCCTGGTAGGGGTAGCTTCTATCCATTTGGTGAAATAGTCTGTCACGGTCAGGATCCACCTGTGTTGACCACTTGAGGGAGGATGAATTTCTCCAATGAATTCCAACCCCCACTGCTGAAAAGGTGTTGTAGCTACTATTGGCTTTAATGGCAGTGGTTTGAGTTGTTGTTTTCCTGAGAAATTTTGGCATTTGATGCAAACTCTGATTTCCCTACCGACATCAACGAATAAAGTAGGCCATTAATATCCATCCCTGAGGATCTTATGAGCTATGGTCTTCTAGAAATGATGCCCCCCGCAAAGGCCGTTATGGAAATCAATTATAACCTTCTGGGCTTTTTGTGGGTCCATGCATCTTAAGAGCACCCCTAGAGGGTCTTTCCAGTACAAGGCTTGGTCAATGAGGCAATACCTGACCGCCTTGAGCTTTAGAGCTCTCACCTTGCTTTTTCCCATTCCATCAGGAGGCTTCAATTCTCGTAAAAAATACAAGATATCCTTGTACTGGGTGCATGCTGCTAGTGGTAAGGCATCCTGAGAATTCTTATTGGCCGACTCAGCTTGCGGATTTTCTGAACAAGTGTTGATGAAGCTAATCCCCAAGGCTTTGCAATTGGATTCAGCCAGTAGCTTGGCTAAACCCTGCCCCTTTATCAACTTAGTGGGCTTAATCTCCAGATCAAACTCTAGAATTTTGGCGATCCACTTACCTCTTCTCCCATCTATTTCGGGTTGTACAAGGATGTCCTTCACGGAGGCTGAAGGAATGTATGCGGTAACCTTTGAGTGCAAGACATAGACCCTGAAAGCTTTGAGAGATTTTACTAGGGCATAGGCCTGTTTTTCCATGATTTCATACCTAACCTCTGCATCTCTCAATGCCTTGCTGAAAAAGACAATGGGTTGTTCTCGCCCTTTCTCATTTTTCTACAACAAGACTGCCGCTATTGTATCAAAAGAAGCAAAAGAGAAAATTAGGAACCCTTTGGAATAGTCAGGACTGATCAGCATAGGTGCCTCAGTCAATGCTCTTTTTATTTGGGCAAAAGATTCCCTGGGTTCAGCGGTCCATTTTACTTTGTTTCCCTTCCTGAGCATAGCTGTGATATGTTTCACCAACTTAGCAAAATTTGAGATGAATCTCCTCAAGAAATTAATCTTCCCTAAAAAGGCTTGACTTCCTTCTTGGATCTGGGAAGTGACAGAGTTTGAATTGCCTCTACCCTACTAGGATCAATCCTCACTCCTTCTTCTGATACTATATGGCCTAATAGCTTCCCCTCCTTCATAGAAAACAAAGATTTTTTGGGATTTAAGGATAGACCAAACCTCCGACACTTCTCAAAAACTTTTCTCAGATGACCGCAGTGCTCCCTGTTAGACCTGGAGAAGACTTTTATGTCATCTAGGTAGATCACCACAAACTTATCTTTCTCCCCAATGAAAGCTATGTCCATGGCTCGCTGAAATGTTGCCCCTGCATTCATCAATCCAAAAGGCATTTTGGCATACATGAATGTCCCCCAAGGAATGGTGAAGGCCATTTTTTCTCTGTCCTCAGGTATGACTGATATTTTATTATAGCTAGAAAAGCCATCAATCATGGATATCCTAGATGCACCAGTCACCTTCTGCAGTATTTGTTCCATATTGGGCAGGGGGTAACTGTCTTTCCTTGAGCTCCTGTTCAGGTTCCTGAAATCAACACAGAGTTTGATTTCTCCACTTTTCTTCCTTACTGGGACCAAATTGGCCACCCATTCGAAATATCTCAAGGGGACGATAATTTGGGCATCTAGCAATATCTTTACTTCCTTCTCCATGACAGGTAGCAACATGGGATTTACTTGTCTCAGCTTTTGCCTGAATGGCTTAGCCTCTTCTTTCAGTGGGATCTTGTGTTCAATGACAGATGTTTCATAAGTCTTGAGGTCTTCATAGGCCCATGCGAACACATCAGTGAATTCCTTCAATAAATCAGTATATTCCGCCCTATGTTCACTGGTTCAGTTGCTTGATAATTTGATAAACTTAGGTTCCTCCTGTGTGCCAACGTTGCATTCGGCTGTATTAGCGTCTTTAATTGAAACACCACCCTTAACTGCCACATCATTCTTGTCGGACAACGTTTCTAAAGGGATCAGTCCCCTTGGAATGTGATTGCTAGGCAACTGAATAATCTGGTGATTAACGATTTTATTTAAGAATACCTCAGAGGGAGGATCACCTTCGGGATCAGGATCTTGATCGATGTGTAATGCCAAAAACTCATCGACGGATTGAAGAAAATTTTTAATTTTAAGATCGTCCTCGAATACCTCCCAATGCTTTACATTGTTCAGGATGGATGGCCTATATCTTATTTCGACCTCGCCATGGATATTCGGCAGCAAATGGATACTGAACAGACTAGCCGAGACTGTTAGGGAGTCGACTGAGGTATTTTCTTCCCTTGGGACAAAAGTAATGTTGAAAGCTGAGAAGAAATTATCAATCAGGTCCCATACCTCGTTTCTGTAACTCCTGAGCCGAGGATGCTTGGCCTGATAAACGTTCCTGACCTGTTGGATTATCAATTGTGCATCTCTGAACACTGACACCTCTTCAATTCCCATTTCTTTTGTAGCCCTCATACCCAGAACAAGAGCTTCATATTCCACCACATTGTTGGTAGTTTCAAATTCCAGCTTGCATGACAAAGATATGGTCTCTTGGTAGGGTGATATGAAAATCACTCCAACGCCTTCACCTATACTAGAGGAAGCTCCATCAAAGAACATATTCCAAATAGAGGTGGTCAAAGGAGGTATCTGCAGATTAAGAATGGGTTGCTTTCTGATCTGTAAAGGGACCTCGGGAGCTCCAGTGATCTGTAACAAACTAGACCCTAAATCAGTGTCAAGTGCAAAGATGGGGTGATTAGTGGGATTTTCTTCATCACTGACAATATAGGCTAGCTGGGATTCTCTGTACAACCTTCTGTGTTCCCCTCCAAAGACCGGAATGGTGGCATATGTGAGATCCATCTGTAACATTCCTCCAAGTATTTTAATCCAAGACCTTGACAACAACATGCCAAACTTGGGGGGGGACGTTAGCTACCACAATATCCATGACCATACTCTTCATGGGAAACTGAAACAAAGAAACCACCAGGTCTTTGATGACTCCTAGACATTGCACTCTCCTTGAATCGAAAGAATACAAATCATGATAAGCTTTTGTCACTTCCAGTCCCAACTCTTCCATTACTATTTTGGGCATAAGGTTATGGGAAGCTCCTGAATCCATGAGGCAATTATGAAATACTTTATCATGTATGTTCAGGGAGGTGTAGAAGGGAGGGGATGAATCATCTCTGTCTTCTACCATGGGACCTAGGATGACAACTGGTTTCTCATCTTGAAGGTTCACTGAGTCAGAGGAAGGCTGGGGGGACTCAGATTGCAAAAACTTGGAGAGGGATCTCTTGAAGTCCTCATTTTTAACTAGCTCTGAGAGGGGAACGAGAATTCTGATCTTTTGAATTTCATGCTCGAAATTAAAGGAGGAAATCATCTTAGGAGCTTCACTTACCTCAGAGACAGGTTCTTTGATCGCCAACGAAGCATTCTAAGCTTTCTTTTCTTTAGTAGTGATTGTTGCAGACTTAGTAGGCCTATCTGCTATGAGGGGCTGGTCTTGGCTGTCAAAGTCTCTTTCTTTCTTTCTTGTCCCGAGGTTGTATCTGTTAGAGGTGTGACCGGCCTTTTCTCCCCTACCTAACTCATGGATTTGGATGTTCATTAGGGATCTTTCATATGCAGACTGAGTCAAATGGGGAAAAGGAGGAGATTCTTTGACACAATGAATCTCGGGGTCGAACTCGTCTATATCCTCCCCTCCCTCATGAGTAACCAAGTTATTTTGGAGAGGGGTTTGAATCCTTTGATCTACTCTGTCTTTTTCCCTTTGTTCCCATGGGAAGGCTTGTGGTCCATTGCTGATAGGTCTCCTGAAACCTCTACCATCAGCATTCTGGGGATTTTCGTACATGGGATTCCCTTCTAACTCCCACCTTTCGATTCTAGCAGAGAGTGACTTGAGGTCCCTAGCTGTCTCATCTATCTGAAGGGGCAGGGGAGAGGAACTGGATGAGGAAACCTCAGGCCTCTGCCTGGATATGTTTCTACCAGCAGTGTTCTTGAGTCGGTCAACAACCAGTATATTAGATTCCACCTCCACGGCATCATCCTGCATATGGGCCAGAGTAGGGGCTCTCCTTTCTCTCAACATGAGGCAGAAATCTGGATCAAAGGCGCTAGCATAAGTGATCTTTGCAGAGGCTTCGGAGGGTTTTATCTCAGCAGGGATTTTGTTGTACATTTTATTAAATCTCTTGGAAAAGTCAGAGACAGACTCTCCTTCTTTTCTCTTCAAAGACCCAAACTCTGTCATGTAATACATGAAGTCCTTTTTATCTCCCCACTGCCTTAAAAAGGCATTATCTAAAGCTTCGATCCCATCAATAGATCTAGGGGGCAGGGCCTTAAACCATTTTCTAGCCTCGCCTTGGAGACTATGAACAAAAATACTCATCCATACGTCTACATGCAAGATGTTATTATCATCTGTGAAACTGTAAAAGGCTTCTAGGTGTTCTTCTACAGTTACGTCCCCCTTACCCGTAAACTTGGGTAGTTGCTTGAGGTAACCATCTGCCGGGAGGGCATTGAGGGGCTGAGGTAACACAAGGGGAGCATACCTAGTGGCTATAATAGCTTCCATTCTGGTCATAGGGGGATTAGCACCAGCCATAGGAATATTAGGTGGAGGAGAACTCGAAGGAGAAGGAGTTCGCGAAGGGGCTGCTGGGAATGAGTCTCGAAGTGGAGTGGGAAACAAGAGAGGATTTAAGGAGAAGGCTAACGAGCTCAAGTCAGCAGGTGATCCTCTTCATGCAGGAGTGGAGAAGTCTTTTGTAGTCCCGGGTCTACGCCAATGAACAACTTCAAAGGAGAGGGGAGTGACAAGGATTTCTCCCTCCAATCCCAGACCAGGAGGGGAAAACTCAGCAGGAACACTCCCAAAATTCAGGAAATGAGAAACCTCTGAAGGAGGTCTATTAAGAAACTGAGGAGGAGAAAATGGAGTTCTTACAGAAGGAGATGGTGGATTACTTGTTTCGACGGTGGGAGCTTCTTCTTTAGGGGCCTTTTCTTTTCTGAGAACCACCTCTGGATCAGTTTCAGGTGTAGCCAGAGGTAGTTGTGGATGAGACCGCGTGTGTCTACCTCTGAAAGCCACAATTAACATGGTAGGTTCGCCATAGTGGATTCGTCACAATGGAGTCGCCAGGTGCACAGCAACAATCTTTAAAAGGCTCTGATACCTGATGCACCTTCGGAATCAGAGGCTCAATGTCGTTCAATCCCAGGGAAAATTTTCAACTTCGTCCCCGGCAATGGGGCCATAAATGTTAGCGTCGGAAGTCACTCCTGGATTACAGCAGGAGCATAGCCCGATGCCCATAAGTTTTTTATGTCACAATTTGTTTAATGGGGTGATCAAATGGGTAGAGACTCGAGAAGATGTCACTCAAACTCAGGGACTGGGTTCGGCATGCGAGGAACAAAGGAGGTCTTGATCTAACTTCAGTCAGTGGGTTGATTTGAAAATGAGCAGGTTGAAGACTTGGTGAGGGGAGTGGACAAACTACCTCAGGCAACATGCCTTTCAGTAATTTTTAGAAGAAAAACTCTGAATGCGAGATCCTCTAGTTCAGAGCTTCAAGAAACTGAGAGGGGGGACTTGACTGGATTCTCCAATTCCAAGTCGTTCAGCGCTAAGAAAATCACATAGACCGATTAGAAACAGTGCAACTGTTACAGTGATAAAACTCTACATCATCCTATAACAGTTACCGCTCAACTGGATTCTCCAATTCCGAGCCATTCTAATACAGTGTAGACAAAGATGCAAAAGAAAAACTAACATTCATCAGACAAGAAGTCTCAAGAGTCCAGACATAACTAGGAAAACAGTGCTTCATTAAAGTTTACCACCGGGAGCCTTGCTCAACCATCAATCCATTACAAAATACAAAGACCGAGTCTATATACTCAGCAAAATTCGCTTATCAGAGGCATGTTCAGTCATCCAAGGTGTGGTGTCCCTTTAGCCGAATTCGGACGGATAACTTTCGTCAGACGTCGCCTTAACTGCGCATGGCTCCTGCAGGGGAGATAGTCACAACATTAAAGGCCAACATGGTGTGCGCAGACTTTCTTTGGTCAGATGAGGACCAACCATGACCCTTTGGAGAAAATCAGTGTATAGGACCGTCTCGGGCAGACTGTCTGCCGGAACCCCCATACCTTGCATTCAATAAGTGAGTTGAGGTTTCAACTACCTCTTTTCAGCTTCATTTAATTCTTTAGAGAGGACCAGGATCGAAGTCAGGCTGAACTGGTCTTGGAGGACGTGGTATTCCCTTCTGTGGCAAAACCCGACTCTTTGGCACCTTCGCATAACTCTCTTCCTTTCTCAAGTGACCGCAGGCCCCACTTTCGGCGCTATCGGGGTTCGGGGTTTTGAGATGTGGAACAACATGAAACTCTCACCCCTCGAACTTCCGAATGTCGAAACATCAACGTGACTAAATCTTGCGCCACGCATCCTCTGGATGGATGGCTACTATTCTCCCCTACACACTATGGGCGCGATCTATTGTGTTAACTTCGGTGCAACTTCCTTATTCGTGAT
The DNA here is from genome assembly GCA_900067695.1 of Picea abies. Taxonomy (NCBI): domain Eukaryota; kingdom Viridiplantae; phylum Streptophyta; class Pinopsida; order Pinales; family Pinaceae; genus Picea; species Picea abies. The sequence continues at coordinate 9,520 of CBVK0100526835.1, forward strand.
TTCCTGCCAACCGCTGATCTGCTCATATGGATGGATCCGGACCGTTGACACTATAATCATGCCCGCTCACTTGATTTTAAGTTTGAAAAGGACTTTTTCTGTGCACTGTGCTTGGGCGCTCCTCATGCAACCTGCAGACCTAGATATCCCGATGCCGAAGACAAGAATTGTCGCTAACAAGTTTCATCTTTCTTTTGTACCAGCACGATTGGGCTCTCGCAAGGTGATGAGCTGGGATGAATGTGCCTCTTGTGGAGTAGTTCTTGGATCTATCACTTGATCTCCTCATTCTCTAACAAAGAGAGGTGATAGACTGACCCATTGGGAAACAATGCACCGGGGGTCAGATCGATGGGGTTCTTGACCTGGCAGTGTAGAGGTACCCCAATAGGTGAGGAGAAGATATCTGAGTATTCTTCCACAACCTTATCTACTTGCTTCTGCTGTGTGGAGAGGTTGACCGCAGAGACCCTGGATGTGGTTGTGATCTTTTGCTCATTCTGAGAGCGAATCACAAAGAAGACAAACTTCCCCATCTGAGAGATGACCTTCCTACATTTCTTAGTAGAGATCAAGGAAATAGCACTAGGTGGGACTGCCTTAGGTATCCTGTACAATTTCCTATTCAAAGTAATAATAACACTACGAGACCTAGACTCATCTACAGCATGATGTTTCCATAAATAAGTCTAACCCAAAAGAACATCACAAACTTCAAGAACAACATCATCACACAATACCTCATCTTTTAAGGGCTTGATGTCGTACGACAGTCAACACTGTTGACCGACGCAAAGATCGCTTCCTTGGCGAAGCCAGCCAATGGTGCAGGGTTGTGGGTGCGGTGTTGTTGGCAGGGCCAGCCGCTTGATGACCTCTGCTGAGATGAGGTTCTTCTAGCTACCACTATCAATGATGAAGTGCAGCGGGGTGCCTTTTACCCACATCTGTGAATGGAAGAGGTGTTCTCCTTCTTCTGTCTCGTCTGGTTCACCATGCTAGAGCTTGGTGGTAGCAACAGTGGCACTGGGTTCTATATCAATGATCCGTCTTCCCCTTTCTAGTTCTGACTTAGAGTCAAAACCCACATCTTATTCAGAGGCTTTCACTTCGGCCGCCAACGACTTCTTTGAGCGGTAGTCAACAGTGTTATGCCAAGGGATCTTATGGAAGTCGCACCACTTCCCAGTATCTTTCTTTGTCTTTCTGGTTTCCTTCTTTGCTTGTGGCTTGGACTGGTTGTCTTGATACTATCCATATTTGCTCTGTCCTTTTTTTTGTGGTTTGGGGCCTCCTTTTACTGGCTTTTTTTGTGAGGGCTTCCCCGGCCCAAATTGTCGCGTCTTTTGTTTGAGCTTCTGATCGATTTTGACAACATATCGGTAGGCCGCACCCAAGGATGAGATGTACATAAATTTCACTTTGGTCTGGATGTATCTATGCAGAGCACCGCGATACTTGAGCACCATATGTTGCTCTGAATCTTTGATACCCATCTTGGTGCGCAAGGTATGGAAGATATTTGTGAAATCTGGCACTACTTGGTCTCTTTCTCGCCGCAATGTGGTCCATTTGGTAAACAAGTCATCATAACTTCTGAAAGGGTAGTATTATTCCTTAATAGCATTCCTGAAGGATTCCTAGGTGGTCGTGACTGTAAATAATGAGGGTCCCTCTGTTTCCTTTTTCTCACAGAAAGTTTCCCACCAATCTTTGACATGGGGATCGTCTTTGAGGAGTGCGAAAGTAATCTTTTCTTTATTCGAGAAGTTATGGACATAAAAATACCCTTCTAGTAGATTTAGCCACTTGTCTACATCATCTGCGTCTATTTGACCTTCAAATATAGGAATATCGAAGTTTATTTGTACCTTGAAGGGGGCGATGCCTCCGCTCGAAGAAGATGCATCGCTTGTTGGTAGCCGGTGAAGGATTTGCACGAAACTATCCATCATCTCATTCCTCTGTTGCGTGAGGGCTTCCTCAACCAACAGTTTGAAAGGATCTCATGTCCTGTCATATTTACTTTCTCCTGCCATGAGAGGTCGCTTGGGCATGCGAGAGATTTTTTCCTCAAGAGAAACAAGCTCGAGACCCAACTCTTTGTACTCCAACCTCGTTGGGGACATGCATTAAGACGACAAGGAGCAGACCGCTCTGATACCACTGATTCAGATTTTATGAGAAGAACGAAATGACTACATATTATTAACAGATGTTTAACACAGAATAACAGAGATACAGTAAAACTGGTTTTCTATTCAATAAGGAAATAAGCTGAAACTGTAAAATACAGCAGAAAACAAGCTTGCTGGAATGGTGGCAGCTTATCTCTGAGAAGAGATGTGACGGTTGCACTCATTCACAAGAAGATGAGTACAATGTGGCTCTGAAGGCCTTTTTACAATAAACATGAATGCCAAACCCCTAGACATCTAAAAACCTAACCCTAGGAGATGAAGCACCAAAAGTCATGTGGGCCCCATTTGGGTAAGTCAGTACATCAACTTCCCAGGGTCGTAACTTTTGCATACGATCTCCATTTTAGGCATATGATAGCCTGTTGTAAAGATCTATATGAGGAATACAACTTTTGAACAAAATTTCATGATGAAAATTTTCTACCACAACATACCCCAAAAAACGTCGTTTAGGGCCTCAAAACAGCTCTGGAAGTTCATGACCCGAAAAACTGTTAAAATTAGTAAATTACCAAAAATTGTCAGAAAGTTGTTTTGAGCCAGCTGGAAAAGGTGGGTGGCCACCGATATCCACTTGGATCAACAACGTTGGGTCACCATCACATGGGGACCATCCTTTTGAACCCAATCCAATTGGTAGGGTGTACGATGAGGGATAGTAGGAAGCACCAACCGCTACACCAAACCATGAGCAACCAAATTCTTTTCACTACTATTTTTGAGGATGAGTGTGATCATTGATTGCTTGATCTAGAAATTGTGACTAAAAAAAGGAATTGGTGAAGAATTATGGGAATCAATGGTCGTGAGCAGGAGAGAGGGGTACGATTTTGTAGGATTCTCCAAGGTGATCATTTCAGGGGGAGGTGTTGAGCTTGAGGAAGACTCAATAGAATCAACAAATAAAGTCTTGATAGGATTGTGATTACAAAAAATATGACATTCAACTGAGGAGTGAAACCAAATTTTGTGATAAGAACACCATTTTCTATTTTTGGGTGAGGTGGGAGAGGTAGTAGAAGAAGGAGCTGAGGAAGGGACAACTTTGGATAAATGAGGTCGAAGGAAAGGAGTGAGATTTTTTTCTACAACCAAGGCCTGAAGAAAGATGTTATCTAAGGAAGAGATTTCAAATAAATCAACCTCTCTGTGTATACATCATAAAAAAACAAAGTTAAATTTAACAATGAGTACCTCTTACAGATCTTGAATCTGCAATTGAATGTGGAGATTAGTGAACACCTTAATGTAGCTTTGGATTGATTGGCCTTAGAGTTGGCGGAGTTGTAACCAATGAGCTAGGAGATTCTGATGGTACTTTGCAGGATAGAAGCAATTCCACAACGCTTGAAAAAAGATATCCCAAGAACCAATAGGTGTAGGGATGTCCACAAAAGGATCGTCAAAGTCCACCATCTGAGAGGAGGTATATGCTTGGGAATCCCACCAAGATTGTGCAATCCCTTCCAATTCCCAACCGATGATTTGTAGCTTCTCTTCTTCTATCATTCCTAGGAAGGTCTTGAAATAAGTGGATAGATCCCGAACCCAAAAATCAACGGCCTCACCATTCATATTCCTTGAAAACTAAGGCAGCTAGAAACTAGTATACAACTGCATTGGCGTTGGGGAGCTCTAATGGAGCCACATGAGTTCATTCAGAGAAAGAGACATGTATTGAATGGGAGAATATTTTCGAGATGTATAATCCTCAGGGGAGGAGTCATTACGAGGAGGCATGGAGATGGATCTGGATTTGGTTCTAGATCAAGAGATAAATTTGGATGGGAAAGCCCTAGATCCAAAACCATGAGCACATTGTCAAGAGCCCAAAAGGGAAAGAACCTAGAAAACCCTAGCCAAGCTCACACTGAGCAGGCACGCTGGAAGAGAGGGGAGGGCATGGAAAACCCTTGCGCACCCATGCAAAAACTAGAGATGTGGGGAGAGGTGGAAGATCCCCATAACTAAAACATTGAGTAGTGGAGGAAGAGATCAACCCTAGTGCACTGCGTTGGAAGAGATGGAGGGTGAGTTGGACCCCAGACGCACCTCTGAAGCTACAAATCACCATAAAGGACCAGGCAATGGAGGTTTGGACCAAACCTTAGCACACTGCCTCAGGCATGGAGGGTGGAGCAACCCCTAGCGCACCTCTGGATCTGAATATGGGATGAGTGCAGACACTAACGACCCATAAAAAAAAAATCTCTATCAAAAACTCAGAAGATGCATTTCATATCGAAGCTCTGATACCATTTCATCTAAATAACAATACTCACGAATTTAACTAGAACATGAAAACATAAATACTATAACCAAACTAAGAGAAAAATGACCATCACTTTATTTAGAATAGGAGGCAGGCTTATATATATGCATGTTATTACACGATGGCTTGAATGGGTCAAGTTACAACTAGCTTCTAATAGCTAGTTAGTTAGATATGATCAACTACTTCCTTGGGAATTGTGCCTAGTTATTCTTTTCCTCCAATAAACTAAGGGAGTGAACCTTCCAAGAATCCAGTTACTGGAGTGTTCCTTCCTTGGGATTCATGTGGATCTTTGTTGGGTTTCCCACAAGATGGCTTAGCAAAATGTTGCCACTAACCAGATTCCCCATGGATTGAAATAGGCATACATCATGCCCTGGCGTACCATAATGTTCCTATGAATATTAAGGAATGGGCATAAGTTTCTTACGAATATTTCCAACATCCCAGGAACCCTAAAAATAGACAATATTTTTTGTTTCGAAATGCCTAGTTCTTTGACTTGGTTTCTGTCCAAACCAGTGTTATAGTACTCATACATTTGTGCCCTGCAATCATAAGCAAAGATCAATTTCCCTTGGGCACTTACAATGGACTGCACAATGATGTCCAAAGAAGTGGCAAAGGAGACTCTACTAGGCTCTCTACTCTCCCTTAATTGTTCGTCAAGGGTTCATAATATAACCAAACCCTCATCAATTTCAATGTTTACATTGTGTGGTGGTGGTGGATTGGGGTTTTGATCTTCTTGGTTTTCTTGTGAGTAGTTTAAATTGTCTTGGGGTTCCATTGCATTATATATGATGCAATTTGAAAGCCATGACATATAAATTAGGTTCCTTTTTAATTTAAAATACAAAATTCCATTTTTTTTTTTAATTTAGATTATTGGCAGAAAAATACTAAATTGGATAAAAATTAAGAAAAATGTAACATACCTAGACACTGTGGCCCCCTCCTCCCTTTCTTACTCTTCTCTATCTCCACTATATTTTCCCAATGAGAGAAGCGTGAGCGCGGTTTGTGCACAATGGGCACAAATCGCACTCGGGCCCTTAATACATTTTTATCAGTAAGACCATGCACGTGGTAATCTACGTGGAGGTTCGACCATATCCGAACCTATAGGTATAGAAACACGTGTGCGTTCCTAAGAATGCACATGTGTTCCTCCGAGTGCACGTTCTTAATCATGCCCTTGCCACTTTTTCGGCCACCAAGTTCTTGCACTCACCCCACCAATAAAACTTAATGCCACCCATAAAGCACTTGAGTTCCAAAGTTGAGTGAGGTGTTGGTCACGGTGCAAGATCTTGGACTTTAGTGGGATTTGGACTAACACACTTAGTAGAGACAACAAAACCCAAATATTGAATTGAAGGTTTCCAAAATGAAGATTTGTGAAGTTTCACCTGCAGTTTGTGAGTGCACAATAATTCAAGCACAATGCACAAATGGAGAAAATGATCCTCCTAGGTCTTGCTAAAGACCAAGATATCATCCAAATATATCACCACAATATTTCTTAAATGTGCGCTGAAAATATCATTGATGAGTCTCATGAAAGTGGAAGGGGTGTTAGTAAGATCGAATGGCATCACCATCCATTGATAAAGCCCAAATTGTGTTTTGAAATTTGTCTTCCATGTGTCTATTGAATTCGTGTGAACTTGATGGTAGCCTACTGTAAAATCCATTTTGTTAAAGAAGCACCAACTCTTCAAATGATCCAGTAAACTATCAATTCATGGTAGAGGGTAATGATTCTTAATTGTGGCCTTATTAAGAGCCTGATAGTCCATGACTAAACACCATTCCTCAAACTCCTTCTTAGGGATGATGAAGGCCTGAGAGGCACAAGGGGAAGAAACCGATTGGATGTGGCTGGTATTAAGAAGTTGTTGGAGATGACATTCTGCTTCCTTATCCTCACAATGAGCAAGGCGATAAGAAGGGGCATTGGACAAAGTGGCTCTAGGAATAAGATCAATGGAATGTTCAATGGGACGAACGAGGGGTAGTTTGGTGGGAGCAACAAAGACATCGTCAAAGGATGTGAGTAAAGTGTCAAGAGCCCAAAAGGGAAAGCACCTAGCAAACCCTATCCAAGCTCACACCTCGAAGAGAGGGGAGGGCGTGGAAAACTATAGCGCACCCATGCACAAACTGGAGAAGTGGGGAGAGTTGGAATATCCCCACAACTAAAACATTGAGCAGTGGAGGGCGAGAGCAACCCTAGTGCACTGCGTTGGAAGAGATGGAGGGTGAGATGGACCCTCGACGCACCTCTGAAGCTACAAATCACCATAAAGGACCAGGAAATGGAGATTTGGAGAAAACCCTAGCACACTGCCTTAGACATGGAGAGTGGAGAAACCCCTAGCGCACCTGCATTTGAATATGGGATGAGTGCAGACACTAGCTACCCATAAAAAAAAAATTCTATCAGAAACTCACTGGAGTAGAAGCATCTTATATCGAAGCTCTAATACCATTTGATCTAAATAGCAATACTCACGAATTTAACTAGAACATGAGAACATGAATACTATAACCAAACTAAGAGAAAAATGACCATCACTTTATTTAGAATAGGAGGAAGGCTTATATATATGCATGTTATTACATAATGCCTTGAATGTGTCAAGCAACAACTAGCTTCTAATAGCTATTTAGTTAGATATGATGAACTACTTCCTTGGGAATTGTGCCTAGCTATTCTTTTTCTCCAATAAGCTGAGAGAGTCAACCTTCCAAGAGTCTAGTTGACTGAGGGAGTGGGATTCACTTGGATGTCCGTTGGGTTTCCCACAAGACCATTTGCTCGTACACTTCCTAGAAAAGCTGGCTGCTCAGGTATGCAGAATTCAAAATTCCAATCCAAGCAATGGACTTTGAACCCAGTCATAACATCCTCAACTGTTGCTCCATACATCCATCCCATCTGCAACAAACAATGAGTTAATTCTTCTTCTGTGATTTGTCTTTCCTATATTTTGTGGATTGTTTGTAAAGAAATGCAAAATGCAAAATGGCTAAGAAAACAAGAGAAGCTTTGTGCATTCTAAAGTCTTATTACATTGCAATTTACCTGGTAAATAAATTTCTATTGGCGTTGAATAGATGGTTATTTCTTATTATATATGGAAGAAAACTAGAAAACCACGCTATCAATGGGTGACTTCGGTACTTGTCCAATAACCTAAACATAGGTGTCGTGGCGATCCATGAACTGCAATGAATGTGGTTATGCATTCAGGGTATGGAATATAATGGGTGATCAATCTGTGTCGAATATATTCGAGGCGGTCCATGAACTGCGTTCAATGTGGTTATTGTTCATTTAGGTTATTGAATATAATGGATGATCAATCTAAGTGGGTATATTTAATTTCGTCTGATAACCTAAACATAGATGTCATATATACTTGAGGTGATTCATCAACTGCATTGGATGTGATTATTGTGCATTCAGGGTATTGAACATTGTGATTATTGTGCATTCAGGGTGATAAGGAGCATTCAAACAGGTGTCGGATATACTCGAGGTGATTATTGTTGCCAAGTCGTGAGATGCGAGAAAAACCGTGGAGCCCGCTATTTCGAGTCTCAGTGGTTGGAAGCACCTGTCACAAAACAAAAAGCAACAATCCCCCAAGTCGCGATATGGCGAGAGAGAGCGTTGAGCTTAGCACTGCACGGTTTGGGGTATCTACAAGTTGGAAAGCACAAGTCGGCAAATGACCAGGAGAAGGAAAAAAAAAAAAAAAAAAAAAAAAAAAAAAAAAACTTGAACAGAGTTTACGAACTCAAAAAGAAACAAAATGTAAAACCGAGAGTACAGCTCCAAACGCTGAAATAACTAATTCGATTCAAAAATTGCTTTCAAGCTACTTGTCTTTCATGCTCCATATTTAAATTACAATTACAATTGTGGTATTTAAACATTAACAAAATGCTCCTTCAATCTTCTAAAAGATTTTAATGCGGTGTTGGAATTCGGTTGCCTTGAAAGGTTAAGGCGGCCACCGTTTAAGTTAATTAAATCCTCGAGTTTTGAAGGGTCAAAAACAACCATCGATTCACCGTTTGCACAAGGGTAGTGAAATGATTACATCCTAACATACTCCCTCTTAATCATTTCAGAGCCAATCAAACTAAAACAAGTAAAACAAAATTGTTGTAAACAATGCATTACAGCTTAGAGACGCCAATATTTTTTCTATTAGTTTTAAAAAGTTCATTTCCAAAAGGCTTCGTAAATATTTCTGCAAACTGTTCTTCAGATCTGCAGAAATGAACAAAAATCTCTTTACCATCTCTCGAATGAAATGATACCTTGTATCAATGTGCTTACTCTGTTTGTGATAGACGTGATTCTTTGATAGTGCAATGGCAGATTTATTGTCACAGACAATTTGGGTTGCATCATTGTGGTCATGCAACAATTCATTCAAGACCCTTCTCATCCACAGAGCTTGACATGCAGCTGCAGCTGTTGCAACATACTTTGCCTCAGTAGAAGACAGAGTCACAATGGGTTGTTTCTTTGATGCCCATGCCACTGCTCCAGATCCAAGACTGAACACATACTTAGATGTGCTTTTCCTGTCATAAATGGAACCTACAAAATCACTATTAGTATATCCGATCAGCTCAAAGTTTAAACTTGATGTGTATCGGATACCAAAGTCAGTTGTTCCAGCAACATATCTCAGGATCCTCTTTCCTTCTTGCCAATGAGTACTCTTTGGAGTCTCCATGAATCTCAAAATCAAACTTACAACAAACATGATATCAGGTCTCGTTGTTGTTAAGTACATAAGGCTTCTAACCAGCCTCTTATATAGAGTTGTATCAACATATGATCCCTCATCATACTTCCTAAGTTTACTACCAGTTGCCATAGGTGTTGCAGCTGGTTTACAATTCAACATTCTAAACCTTTTCAATACTTCATTTGCATAGTTAGTTTGACAAATGAAAATGCCATCATCAGATTGATCCACTTCAATTCCAAGAAAATACTTCATCAATCCTAAATCAGTCATCTCAAACTCTGTTTTCATGGCATTTTTAAAATCATCTACAGATAGATCTCTAGTAAAAATCAGGTCATCAACATACAAACAGACAATCAAAATTTTACCTTTCTGGTTTACCTTTGTATACAGAGTTGGTTCACTTGGACTTCTGTTGAATCCAACACTGGTCAGGTATTCATCAATCTTGCTATACCAAACTCTAGATGCTTGCTTCAATCCATATAAAGCTTTCCTTAACTTGTAAACTTTATCTCTGTTTTTATCAATCTCATAACCCGGAGGTTGTCTTACATAAACCTCTTCTTCCAAATATCCATTCAAGACTGCAGACTTAACGTCCATCTGATGCATGATCCATTTATTCTAAGCTGCAATAGCTAAGACCATCCTCACAGTGTCAATCCTTGCTATAGGAGCAAAGGTTTCATTGTAATCAATACTGGGTTGCTGACTAAACCCCTGAGCTACAAATCTTGCCTTGTACTTTTCAACTTCACCATCTGCATTCAACTTAGTCTTATAAACCCACCTAACACCAATATTGTTCTTACCTTCTGGTAAATCTACAAGATCCCAAGTGTTATTTCTTTCAATGGAATAAATCTCCTCATCCATTGCTTTTATCTAGACATCCTCTTTAGCAACTTCATCAAAACTTACAGGATCACATGCCATTAATGTAAAATTTGAAATCTGAACTACTTCTTCATTCTGATCATATAATTTTCTTAGGCTTTTAGTCTTTTGTCCTTTAAATATGTTTCTTAATGAAGCTAAAGTGGGATTTGATTCACTACTTACTTGTGAATCTGATTGATGTCCACCATGTCCAGATGGCTCACCACGCTCATGAGTTCTGGGCGTTCTAAATTGAGATGGGATGAAATCTGGTGCTTGCCTTGTTGGAATTCTTGTTGCAGGCGTATGTGCATGTGGAACCATCTATCCATCTCCTTCAGTCTGCTCAGCTCCATCATCATCTTCACGGGGTAACACAACTCCCTCTGAAATTGATTTGTCAATACTTCCATCCCAAGCTTCATCTTCTTTAAACTGAACATCTCTGTTGATTACATATTTCTGGGTGATGGGATTGTAGAGTTTATATTCCCTAGACTCTTCACTGTATCCAACAAAGATACATCTATCGCTTTTGTCATCCAACTTACTCCTCATTTCTGCAGGTACATGACTAAATGCAACACATCCAAAAATTCTGAAATGAGAAGCATTGCAAGGCTTACCATCCCAGGCTTCCTGAGGTACACGATCCCTCACGGTCTTGGTCAAACTTCTATTCAAGATAAAAACAAAACAAAGAACTGCACCTCCCCAATATTCATTTGAAAGATGCTTTTCTTTCAACATGCTTCGAGCCATATCCATGATGGTTCGATTCTTCCTTTCAGCCACTCCATTCTGATGTGGAGTATATCGAGAAGTAAACTGCCTTTTAATTCCATGAAGATCACATAATTCAATGAATTCATTCATTTTTTATTCACCTCCTCTGTCAGACCTTAATATTTTAATGGTTTGACCACTCTCATTCTTGACCAAAGACTTAAACCTCTTGAAAACTTCAAAGGCTTCAGATTTCTGCTTCAAAAAATACAACCAAGTCTTCCTATTGAAATCATCAATAAAAGTCATAAAATAAACATAGCCAGTTAAAGAAGGTGTTTGCATAGGTCCACATAAATCTGTGTGGACAATTTCTAGTGGAGCTTTTGTTCTATAGGAAACACCTGAAACAAATTTCTCTCTGTGATGTTTTCCAAGTATACAACTCTCACAAGAGCTTGCAGGTTGTTGAATACAAGGTAACCCCTTTACCATTTGTTTCTTCTGTAACAGATCTAATCCACCAAAATGTAAATGACCATATCTCAAATTCCATAACCAAGATTCATCTAAACTTCCAGCTTTATAAGCATTCAAAGAACCACTCAAATCATTTCTCATAACAAGTGGAAACATTCTATTCTTGGTCATCTCTACTCTTGCAATCAACTATTTGCTGGGGAATTTATCATAGATTGTACATACTTTGTTCTTGAAGAACACTATGTACTTTTTCTCCAATAGCTGTCCAACACTAATAAGATTGCATTTTAAACCAGGCACAAAATAAACATCATCAATATTTCTTCTCTGATTATTCTTAGTGTAGAATGGAACTACACCTTTACCATTAACTGTAACCTTACAGTCATTTCCCGGTTTACTTCAGAATGAATACTAGTATCAATAGAAGAAAATAAATCCTTATTACCAATCATGTGGTTACTGCAACCACTATCCAAAAACCAAATATCATTAGCGCTTTCCTAAGTGACATTACAAGTAAAAAACAAAGGATTTTGATGATCCTTAGACTCATTTGTAATATGTGTAGACTGCTTTCCATCATCTGCCCGTTTCTTCCAACATTTGTTAGCAAAATGCCCAAACGTCTTACAATAATAACATTGTACTTTAGTTTTATCATACCTTTTATTTTCTTGCTGCCAGGGTTTGTTGTTGCTCCGTCTTAAATTAGGAGGATTCTGTTGGAACTTCTCCTCAGACACTGATTCAGTTCTTTTGTTCCTTTGACCAGGAAATCGACCTCCTCTTCCATAATTATAAGACTTTCCTCTGCCTCTGCCTATGCCTTTGGTAACATGCAGTTGGGATTTGAAATCATGCTCCAATGATCCTTCTTCATATCTGGATATTCTAGATTCATGAGCAACAAGAGAACCAATTAACTCATCAATTTGCATTTGACTTAAATCCTTAAATTCCTCTATGGGAACAACAACAGGCTCAAACTTCTTGGGTAAACTTCTCAACACTTTCTCAATAACTCTTTTATTCTCAACATCATCTCCATACTGCCTGAGCTAGTTCACAACACTCATTACTTGAGTCATGAAAGTATTAACACTTTCATTATCCTTCATCTTCAAATTTTCGAAATCCCTTCTCAAGTTCTGCAACTTGACTGTCTTCACCTTGGACACTCCTTGATAACAGGTTTCAAGAATGTCCCAAGCCATCTTCGAAGATGTAGCACTAGAAATCTTCATAAAAATGAATTCATTTAATCCTTGCTGGATTAATCCAAGAGCTTTGTTATCCTTCTTCCTGTTTTCCTTCAGCAAGACATGATTAGCATTAGACAGAGCCAATTCTACTGCAGCATCAGCTGGCTCATCATAACCATCAATAACATAAGTCCACAAATCCTAAGAATGCAAAATCGTCCTCATTCTCATATACCAAGAGTCATATGACTTCTCGCTCAATACAGGGACCTGCACCTAAGAAGAGCTACTACCAGACGCAACCATTTATAAAAATTTGAAAGAAATCAAACAAACCTTTACGGAGGAAAAATAAGAAAATAAAATTTGGCACCAACAGGAATAATCTGCAATGAACTAAGCAATAGAAAAATAGACTGCTATCTTTGATACCAAATGTGAAAAACGAAGGCACATCGTCGCTCGAGTCTCGGCGATTACAAAGGCCGGACACAAAAAACACAACGCAACGATAACTGTCGAATCATGATATGAGAGAAGGCTGTGGGACCCAGCACTTCGTGGTTTCAAGTATCAAAGCTTGGAGAGGTAGAACACAAGTACACAACGTTTGTTGCCAAGTCGTGAGATGCAAGAAAAAAACGTGAAGCCCACTACTTCGGGTCTCGGAGGTTGGAAGCACCTGACACAAAACAAAATGCAACAATCCCCTGAGTCACGATATGGCGAGAGAGAGCATTGATCTTAGCACTACACATTTTGGGGTAACTGCAAGTTGGAAATCACAAGCCAACAAATGACCAGGAGAAGAAAAAAAAAAAAAAAAACTTTGA
>CBVK0100526838.1:0-10128 GCA_900067695.1 Picea abies
TTGATGTTATGCTCATGAATGTTTGCTTCCTGTCATACATTTTCTTTTATATGCTGTGTATGTGATTTCATGTGTGAATTGAAGCCTGATAAAGTTAAAGGATGAGTTTCAATTGTTTCTCTAATTGAGCCAGAGGATTCCTGCAAGGAGTGCAGTCGAATTTGTCCGCAAGGAGTGCATTGACAGAAGGGTTCAATTACAGGTAGATTTTGTTCTCATTTCCTCGAAGGTGCAATTAGGCACAGTGTCGTGCAAGGAGTGTGCAGGCCAGAGAGAGATAAGTCTCAGAGTTGTGATTCTGAGCGAAGCACCGAAAGTGAAGGACTGCTGCTGCAAGGTGTGCGCAGAGTCAGAGGAGGTTGAACACTGGAAGTATTTATAGAGTTTTCGCAAGCAGTGCAAGCAAAGGGTTCTCATTTTCTAGAGGCTAAGAAGCTGAAAAAATCTTAGGAGGAGTGGAGCCTTCAAAAACCTGTTGAAGGACTACACAGACGGTTTCACATCAAGAGATCCTCAAGGAGTGAGGAGTAACGGATAAGATATTGTGGAGGGAACTCATGGAAATCCCACTAGCTGTCAGATCCGATAGGTTAGAGAGGAGGTTACGGCCATATCAGAGTCTGATCTCGAAAAACTGGTGAGCGTTGGATTAGCAGTTGATTTCCCGTCAGCCGTTAGATTTGTAGGAGCTGCACCAGGGTTAAGCTCTAGTGAATAGAGGCATCGGAATTCGGCATTACGTGAATTCTGGGAGTAAAGAAATCACAACATCCGATATCGTGATCCGTGATACCCCACAGGTTCAGAACTGTCCATCGTGTGGGACACGTGTCAGGGGATCCCGAGGAGTCGGGGTTCGGAGAATCGGGGTTTCTAAGAACAGGAAACACTTTCCACTTGGAATCGCAAAATGCGATATCCCGAAGGAAGGATATTGTGGACCACAGCCAGGGTTAGTGGAAGACAGGTGGCATACCACATCAGGGATTGGGAAAAGGTAAGTCTCGAATCATTTGGCATCAGGATTCGTGATCCCGTGAATTCTGAAATCCCGATAAGAGGTGACGGGAGGTGGAAAAGTCAACGCGCACATGTGCATCGACGTATCGGCACATCGGGGTTCGGGGTTCAGAGTTCAGAAATTCCATTTATTGACATCGCAAATAGCGATTTCCCGATAGGGAGAACTCCGATAGAAGGGGGAGAAAGTCAACATTGACTCGCATAATATTTCGGGGGATTGTGAGGCACAGAACACGAGACCATAGGATTCACGAAATCGCGAGGTCTGATTTCCCGATCATTAAGGGAGATCAATTAAAGAGTTGTTGTGGGTAAAGAAAATTCCTGATAGGGAATCAGAAGAACCTTCGAGTTCTTTGGGCCGTGAACGAAAGAGGGTCCTGAGGAAGCAGACGTGCTTCGAGGAGTGTGGATGCGTCAGTTGTGGTATCAGAGTAAGAATATATTTTTTCTTTCTATAACAGAGAAAGAAATTCGCCATGCCGCCTAGGAGAGAAAGACAATCACTTGATCCAGAAGATAGGGAGGTGCGGAGAAGAGGTAGGCAAGTAGCTAATCCAGAAATGGAGAGACAGATGAGAGATCTCCGAGCAAGACTCGAGGACATGGAGACAGCTCAAAGATGCACAGTTAGTGCAGGGGATCTGAGTGATTCTGATAGTGAAGTTGAAGTTGAACGTGGGGAGAAAGTTGTAGCCGAAGATGCAGCAAATGAACGTCTGATTAAAACTATCACCAGGATGGGTGCAAAGGCCAAGATGGACATTCTAGTCTATGAGGGAAATCTGGATGCAGAGGATCTTCTATATTGGATTAGATCTCTAGACACATACTTTGACTACGAATATGTCGAAGAGGACAAGAAGGTCAAGCATGTTGTTATGCACTTGAAGGGACATGCAGCATTGTGGTGGGACGAGCTACAAGATGACAGACGCTGCAAAGGCAAGTAGAAGATTAAGAGTTGGGATCGAATGATTGTGAAGATGAAGGCAAAGTTCATTCCAAAAGATTACCAAATTACTCTGTTCAGGAGGATGTAGAACCTGAGATAGAAGCTGATGACAGTGAAAGAATACACTGAGGAATTCTATCGACTGAATATCAGAGTAGATCATCAGGAGAGCGATGATGAGAAGGTTGCCAGATATCTGAATGTTCTGAGATATAACATTCAGGATGAGTTAAACATGGTTACCATCAAGACAATGGAGGATGCTTATCAGATGGCTCTAAAAGCAGAGGAGAAGCTGAGCCGAAAGCAAGGTCAGCGGGCTCGAGGCAGGAGCCATCCCAGAGGCAAAGTAGTTTCCCAGGACAAATACCAGAAACCCAAAGAGGAATGGAAGAAACCTTAGGGTAAAGTTGAGAGAGGTGGCACCTCACAGCAGAGACAGCCATATGTTGAACAGAGAGGGAAACATACAGAGTTGAACAGAGGGTATGCTGACAACAATACTTTTCCTCATACCAGAGGGAGAGGAAGAGGAAGAGGTGGAGTAATCACATGCTTCACATGTGGAAAGAATGGGCACAAGTCTTACGAATGTCCAGAGAAAAAGAAGGACATTGGAGAAGCTCACATCAGAGAGGTGAGATGTTGAGGTAGAAGATGCAGAAGGCGGAAGATTACTTATGATTGGAAAAGTCCTTTTGACACCTGAGAAGGAGGTGGAAAGTTCAATTCAAAGGACCAGACTATTCAGAATAGCTTGCAAAACCAAGGACAGGGTGTGCAAAGTCATTGTTGACAGTGGTAGCATGGATAATCTCGTATCTACATAAATGGTAGAGAAGCTGGAGCTGGAGACGACTGATCATCCGAGCCCATACAGAGTTTCGTGGCTACAGAAAGGACACCAGGTAACTGTTACTAAACAATGCTTGGTCGAATTCAAAATAGGTGGATATAATGATAAGATTTTGTGTGATGTTATTCCCATGGATGTATGTCATCTATTACTGGGTAGACCATGGCAATATGAAAGAAATGTGATTTATGATGGGAGTATGAACACATATACTCTGTAGAAAAATGGGAGAACCCATATGTTGCTTCCGATAAAGGATAAGGAGGTGAAGCCGGAAGTAAGAAACACAATACTTCTCATGAGTGAGAAGGAGCTTCTTATGGAGGTTAAGAAGAAGGAAGATCCACAATTCTTTATGGTCAGAAAACTGAGGATTATTCTGACTAGCACAAGAGTGGATGATTTGGTAGATGAGGTTCAGGAACTGCTGGAAGAGTTTGTTGACATCATAGTGGACGAATTACCTCATTCGTTGCCACCGATGAGGAGTGTGAGTCATCACATTGATTTCATACCAGGAGCTAGTTTTCCAAATAAAGCCGCATATAGGTTGATGCCACAAGAGAATGAGGAGGTCAAGAAGCAGGTCCATGAGCTATTGGACAAATGATTGGTCAGGGAAAGCTTGAGTCCATGTGTTGTTCCAACAGTACTCAGTTTGAAGAAAGAAAGAGGCTGGAGGATGTGTACCGACTCAAGAGAGATCAACAAGATAACCATTAGATACAGGTTTCCACTGTCGAGAATGGATGATCTGATGGATTGCATGAGCAGGGCAAAGTATTTTTCAAAGATAGATTTGAAAAGAAGATATCACCAAATTCGCATGAGGGAAGGCGATGAGTGGAAAACAACCTTCAAAACCAACGAAGGACTGTATGAATGGCTAGTTATGCCATTTGGTTTGACGAATGCTCCAAGTACCTTTATGAGGTTGATGAACGAAGTCTTGAGGGAGTTCATCAGGAAGTTTGTCATTGTGTATTTGGATGACATATTGATTTACAGTAAATCAGTGGCTGAACACCTAAAGCATTTGGCCATTGTGATGAAGAAGCTACAACAGGAGAAGCTGTTGATTAATATGAAGAAGTCCTCATTTATGAAGACAGAGCTCATTTACTTGGGTTTTGTTATTTCGGCGAATGAGTTGAGAATGGATCTGGATAAGGTGGAAGTGATCAAGAATTGGCCATCACTGAGAAATATTTTCGAGGTGAGAAGTTTTCATGGTTTGGCTAGTTTCTACCGAAAGTTCATCAGGAATTTCAGTGGAATCAGTGCAGCAATGATGGATACAGTGAAGAAGAGGCATAAATATTTTCACTGGACCACAGAGGCTGAAAAGAGCTTCAATCTATTGAAGCGAAAGATCACAGAACAACCAGTGTTGGTGTTGCCAGATTTCCAGAAGACATTTCAGGTGAAATGTGACACGAGTGGATTTTCCATAGGAGTGGTCTTGAGTCAAGAAGACAGGCCGTTTTCATATTTCAGTGAGAAGATGGATGAGGTGAAACTAAAATACTCCATGTATGATAAAGAATTTTATGCTATCATACAGGCACTGAAGAAGTGGAGGCATTACTTGATCCCAAAAGAATTTGTTTTGTATAGTGATAACCACGTATTACAGTTTGTGACTCAACAAGAGAAGTTGAATCAGAAACATGCAAAATGGGTAGAGTATATGTAGAATTTCACATTTGTGATTAAGCATATTTAGGGTACTGCTAACAAAGTGGCTGATGCTTTGAGAAGGAAGTGTTTGTTGCTTCAGGAATTCTGAGTCAAAACATTGGGTTTTGAAAATCTCAGGGACATGTACGCAGGTGATGCAGATTTTGGAGAAGCGTATGAAGCAGCTGAGAATCCAGTTCTTAGGGATAAGAGTCCTTGGATAGATTATATGATCTAGGAAGGATTGTTGTTCAGAGGAAATCAACTGTGTATTCCAAAATGCTCCATGAGGGAGAACTTGTTAAAGGAGAAGCACAGTGGTGGATTAGCAGGACATTTTGGCCATGAAAAAACATTCATGAAGCTGAATGAGTCATATTTTTGGTCAGGAATGCACAAATATGTCAAGAGATTCATTGATAGATGTAGAGTTTTCCAGCATTCTAAGGGGAGAAAATAGAATGCATGGTTTTATCAGCCATTGCCCATACCAGAGAGGCCATGGGAGGCAATTAGCATGGATTTTGTATTGGGGTTGTCGAGGAAAAAAAGAGGTGTTGATTCAATATTTGTGGTAGTTGACAGGTTTTCTAAGATGGCACACTTCATTCCATGCCTGAAGACTAGGAACGCGACTCACATTGCAAATCTGTTTTTCAAGGAGATCATTCGATTTCATGGATTGCCGAAAAGTATAGTTTCGAACAGAGACACAAAATTCATAGGGAATTTTTGGAGGACCTTATGGAAGAAGCTAGGAACTAAATTATCATTTAGTTCTGCTTATCATCCTCAGATGGATGGACAAACAGAAGTGGTCAACAAAAGTCTGGGAGAATTACTGAGAAGCTTGGTAACAGAACACCATAGCAGTTGGGATAACATATTGCCACAGGCAGAGTTCGCATATAATGATTTAGTGAATCGGAGCACAAGGAAGAGTCCATTCCAGGTTGTATATGGAATGCAGCCGAGGGGAGTTTATAAACTGAGGGATTCAGAACAGACTACTACTAGCAGCGCTAGTGCAGAGGAGTTCAATGAGGCGATGAAGGAACTTCACAACCAGGTGAAGGAACGACTGCTGAAATCGAATCAAGAATATAAGCACATAGCAGATCAACATCGGAGACAAATTCAGTTCGAAGTTGGTGATCTGGTTCTGGAACATTTGAGGAAAGAAATGTTCCCGAGGGGAACATACAATAAGTTAAAAATGAAGAAAATCAGACCATGTAAGGTCTTGAGAAAATTTGGGGAAAATGCTTATGAGATTGAGTTACCGGATGGCATCGGAATATCTCTGATATTCAATGTTGCAGATTTATACCCATACAAGGCTAGAGAAGCAGAGACTGTAGTAGAGGAGCCAGTGATCCAATGGATGAAACAATTGCCAGTTGCAAAGAAGCCGCAGATGGAGTGCATACTAGACCAAAGAGTGGGTAAGAAGACCAGAAGGAAAGAATACTTTGAGTATCTGGTCAAATGGAAGAATCACCCAGTGGAAGATGCCAGCTGGGAGACTGAAGCAGTGATACAAAAGCATGGACATACTGTGCAGGAGCTCATGGACAGGAGCCCATGAAATTTTTCAAGACAAGAAGTATGATGCAGGAGCATCACCAACACATCAAGCAAGCCAGCGCGGAAGCGGAACCTAGCTGGATAAGCCAGCAAAATTTTTGAAAAAATGCTTTGGGACTGTTGCGCAGATCTTAAATGAGTCATTTAAGAGGAGGCACATTTGTATATTGCAATGGACCTTGAGCGGATAGCTCTCGTCCTTTAGGTAGATAGTCGACATTTAATATATTTAATGCAGTTAGATAGGAATTTAATTCTAGATTTGATAGCTTTAGAGTCCAAGAGGGGAAACGGATATAGACACCCTCATTATACCATTGTATGATTATCAATTCAGAAGAAGAAGCAGAGGAGCATGCAGAGAATTGTATGAAGAACACCCATGTACAGGCATTTGAATTAATAGAAGAAAGCTTTGATTCAAATTCATGGTTTGTGTTGTTTCTCTGTGTATTGATGTTATGCTCATGAATGTTTGCTTCCTGTCATACATTTTCTTTTATCTGTTCTGTATGTGATTTCATGTGTGAATTGAATCCTGAGAAAGTTAAAGGATGAGTTTCAATTGTTTCTCTAATTGAGCCAGAGGATTCCTGCAAGGAGTGCAGTCGAATTTTTCCGCAAGGAGTGCATTGACAGAAGGGTTCAATTATAGGTAGCTTTTGTTCTCATTTCCTCGAAGGTACAATTAGGCACAATGCTGTGCAAGGAGTGTGCAGGCCAAAGAGAGATAAGTATCAGAGTTGTGATTCTGAGTGAAGCACCGAAAGTGAAGGACTGCTGCTGCAAGGTGTGCGTAGAGTCAAGGGAGGATGAACACTGGAAGTGTTTATAGAGTTTCCGCAAGGAGTGCGAGAAAAGGGTTCTCATTTTCCATAGGCTGAGAAGATGAAAAAATCTCAGGAGGAGTGGAGCCTTCAAAAACCTATTGAAGGACTACACAGAAGGTTTCACATCAAGAGATCCTCAAGGAGTGAGGAGTGATGGAAAGATCTTGTGGAGGGAACTCGTGGAAATCCCACCATTCGTCAGATTCGATAGGTTAGAGAGGAGGTTACAGCCATATCGGAGTTTGAGCTCGAAAAACTAATGAGCGTTGGATCGACAGTTGATTTCTCATCAGTCGTTAGATTTGTAGGAGTTGCACCGGGGTTAAGCTCTAGTGAATAGAGGCATCGGAATTCAGCATTACATGAATTCTGGGAGTAAATAAATCACAACATATGATATCGTGATCCACGATATCCCGAGAGGTTCAGAACCATCCATCATGTGGGACACGTGTCAGGGGATCCCGAGGAGTCGGGGTTCGGAGAATCGGGGTTTCTAAGAATAGGAAACACTTGCCGCTTGGAATCGTGAAACGCAATATCCCAATGGAAGGATCATGTGGACCACAGTCAGGGTTAGTGGAATACAGGTGGCATACCACATCAGGGATCGGGAAAAGGTAAGTCCTGAATCCTTTGGCATCAAGATTCGTGATCCCGCGAATTCTGAAATCCTGATAAGAGGTGACGGGAGGTGGAAAAGTCAACCCTCACGTGTGCATCGAAATATCAGCACATCGGGGTTCGAAGTTCATAAATTTCATTTGTTGACGTCGCGAATAGCGATTTCCCAATAGGGAGAATTCCGATAGAAGGGTGAGAAAGTCAACATTGACTCGCATCGAATTTCAGGGGATTGTGAGGCACAAAACATGAGACCATAGGATTCACAAAATCGTGAGGTCTAATTTCCCGATCATTAAGGGAGATAAATTAAAGAGTTGACGTGGGTAAGGAAAATTCCTAATAGGGAATCGAAAGAACCTTCGAGTTCTTCGGGCCGTGAACGAAAGAGGGTCCTGAGGAAGCGAACGTGCTCCGAGGAGTGCGGCTGCGTCATGGACCTTCTCTGTCGGACTATACATGAAACTCTCTTCCAGATGTGAGCTCGAATCTGCCAATCCTTTTTGGATTTCCATTTATTTGTTGAGACGAGGTCTCAACCACCACTCTCATTCTCATTAACTTCCTTCATCAGGATCAGGATGAGGCCTCACACCCATAACTGTTCTTAGATGGTGCCAACGACTTATGTGAGTCAATTTTGATGCCTTGAGGTTATACAGATCTTATTTTGTGACCAATACATGCATAGCAGGTGGCGGGCCAATAGAGTATGCACAAGGGTGACATGGATCGAAATGCTTGGCGCAAACTTGCATGGCACGACGAGTGAGTGATGGTCACATGGAAGGAAGCAGAGGATGCTGGAGCTTTTCAAACCCCAAACATTTCATCATTCCTATGAAAATCATGGGAAAAAGGCCACGTGATTTATACCATAATGCTCCTAAAGGTAAACCTCAATTATGCTTGATTCCTATGAAATAGGTTGCAAATTATGGTGTTAATATTTGGCTCAGTAAGGGATGGCATGCTCCCTGCGAGCTACCAAGAACAAGTAGTTATAGTGCCTTAGTTGTTGGGATATGGATTCATGCTCTGAAACATCATCCTGAAGCAAACATGTAGACTTGTACACTAATATAAAAATGAAATCAAACACACCTGCTCCTGAGGGAGCTTATTTATGTATAAAACCTAAGTTAACTGACTTTTACAAAATACTAGGTGAAAGCAAACTTCCACCATAGACATTCAAACTGTTTGATAAATGAATCCTTCGCTTCACTGAAAATGATCCATAAAAGACAAGGAAATCATGATAGCTGACTAATTTCATTCTTATGATCACCCATATTACCTTCAAATGATGATAAAAATATCAATCCTGCATGCTCCAAAGCATTTGAAAAGTGTAACTTTATGTACTCATCGATGGGGTCATGAAACTGAAGGAAACACATGATTAACTTATGAAAGGTTACCTTCACTGTCTCAAATTTGTTGACAATAGGCTTGATGTCATCTACAAGCACACTTGATGAATGCCAACCATGGGCATCTATGGGTCAAAAGTTTGCTTCTTGTGAACTGAAGGTACAAGTGGAAGAAGGTTGGACATAGGAGGTTGTTGATCCACTGATGACTGTTGATTTACTTATGGATGTGTATAAACGATCTCTTCACGTGCCTCAACTAAGGGCTACTCCTGGTCAAACTCTTGGGTTGTGTCTTCTATGACAAGGCCAACTTTTGCATCATCTTGTCGATGGGCGAAATTGACCGTCCGTCAACTGAGAGAGTGGAACCGGTCCGGGGTTGTCTAATAACCCAAGCCATTTGGAATGAACCACGCTGACGGGTTTAGCAGCTCCGTTAGCCGATCTAAGGTCCTAGGAAAACCAAAGAGAAAACTAATCTAAACTGACTAATCTAACTAAAACTAAATAAAAATAACTAAACTAACTAACAATAAATAAAACAAACTAATAAACTAATCTAATTAAAGCTAACTACTAAAAAAAATAACTAATCTACTATCTATATATATAAACTACTAACTGATACTATACTAACTACTACCTGAAATATGACTTATTTACAAAATATATAATGTCTACAATTTACAGATTTAAGTAAAACTTGAAAAAATTCATTTTCAATCTGCCCTAAGACAGAGAAAGGTATTTTTGTTGATTTTATAATTTTATAAACAAGAAATAAAATAGAAAACTAACTAAACTAAACACTAATATACTAATTCTACCTATAAATCTAACTAAACTTATATCTAGACTAAACTACTAATAAATACACTAAACAAACAAATAACAAACTGACCTAGAAACGCTCCAGATTCGTCCTATGTATGATGACTTCGAAGCTGGTCGGAGGAAGGAAACTCGCACTGGATGATCCAGAAGCTTCTTGTAAACGATAGTTGCAATGCTCTTTGAATTTATTTACAGGACAAACAAGACATAAAAAAGCATAACAATTATATGATTTATAAATCTCTGCAATTAGGTAAACCTGTTATGCAAAAACTTATACTTAATAATTCAATTGATGAAGAAGTGAAATCTGTCATTCACAAACTGAATCAAGTAATTACTATGTTTTTAAATACTGGA